>WHYT01013716.1:63128-79866 GCA_009806455.1 Tetrax tetrax | reverse complement strand
CTTGGCCAGCAGTGGGTCCGCCCTAGGCCCGGTCGAGTCCACTGAACAAAGGGGAGCGACTTCTAGCAATTTCCTACAGAAGCTACCACCTTAGGCCCCCCTCACTAAGCAAAACCACAACAACTGAAGATAAGCAGGAAGTAATATCAGAAGCAGCTATGTAATCAAAGCATTCAATGGATATAAATTAGATAACTCATGAAAATTAGGAGGTCATATCTCTTATGTAACTGCAATTTGGAAGGAAACACAAGTTTTAAAAACAGAAGACTTCCTTGTTAAAATCAGTCAAATAAATGCCTTCAAAAGGGAAATAGTCCTTATGCTGAAAAGTATCAAACCTAAAATATTTGAAAGGCAAATCTTATAAAATCAAGGAAAGAATTAAAGAATTAAAAGAATTGCTTAAAAGAATTGCTTAAAAGAATTAAAAGAAATGCTTACTCAGCCAATAAAATCTTAGTTTTGCTTAAATAAATTTAAAGACCTTATGGATTTTAACACAGTGTAAACATCACTCTTGAAAAAAACAGGAAGAGGGGTAATAAAAGGCAGACATATGCAGCTACCATTCACTGTCGTCACCCTTTATAAAATGTATGGGGAGAATTAGGCTCCTTACTTAAGATCCCATCCTAAAAGCAGTGGATTCAATAAAATCAGCACTCACCTGATAATGCCCAAGACTGACCTTTAAAGTTACCCGTCTCTCCAAGAGACTTTATACTTTCTTCCTGTCAAGAGTGCAAGTCTCTCAATTATATACCTATGATTGGGTGTCTGCTCTAAAATTTCAAACCAGATCCATCCTGTCTTTTCCAATGGACAGGCTGCATAGATGTTGTTGATGCTGCTCAGGCTTAGTAGGCAGGTTTTAGCAGTTACTTCACAAAATACTTCATGTCCAAATTATGAAAGGTCCAAACTGAAGAAGTGCCTCACTTTGAGAAAAAATGAACTCTGAAGAGGTAGGAATAAGGCATTTTTTGTGGGATAGGTGACATTTCTATTCAAATTGTAAGTTTTTTTATACATTACTTAAAACATTTGTTTTAAAGCAGGTATGAGAAGAGCTCTTAATAAAAGGTTTTCCCCCAGTTTGAAGTCAAAGTAGAACTGGGGAACTGCTCCAGGCTCTGCAGAGAAGCATTTGCAGGTCATTCCCAGAGCTATGTAAGGCATTTAAGTCCTTCTACAGAAACTAACTTACTAGTTATTAAAGGTAGAAGGGTTTCAGTTCACTAATTAGCCCTGCAGTGAGGAGAAAACATATTCAGCTGTATAGAATATTTTGTATAACTTATTGAAGCATTCTGTCCTCTTGCATTCAAGTGTGATTCCCACAAAACTCTGTAGAAAGGAAAGGTGCATTGTAATAACTGAACTTACACTTTGACAGTTCTGGAGACAGAAGAATGTCAACCAAACAATGGAAAAAGGCCCCGCTTCAACATCATAGCAGGATACAGTGCAATAAAAGTGCTGCATTTTTAAAAACGACCTCAATTTAATATTTGCTCATCTAATCAACATACTGCTGGATAGACTTTCTTTCTCTAGAAGCTGAGTCTACATACTTAAGCAACTGACTGTTACTACCTGCCATTTCTTCTATAAAAACAATTGAACATATGTGCACTATTCTAAAATGTTATATCTGCTAGCAGCATGCTAGAGACATTTGGCTCAATTTCAAGCTTCCAGCAGGAGAAGAAAAATAATTACTTCTATTTAAACAATAAACACATTTACAAGAATAGCATGAAAGTTTCACAAGTTTCTGGTTACAGATGGGCTAGATAAAAAAATACCTTCTGCTTTTTCGTACCCATAGGAAACAAAAAGACAACACACTTTCTCTGATCCCCTATATTCTGTTGTAAACTAAGTTAATTACAGAGACAAAAGTGTCAGATACTTAGAGACAAATAACCTGGGGAAGGAGCAAGGAAGGAGCTCCAGGAGCCATGAACTATTAGAAATAGGTCAGCACTAAAGAATGCTTCTAAGTTCTCAAATCTGGATAGAATTCCTTTTTGAACCCAAATTCTTTAAAAGCAAAACTTTAGTGTGCCCATACATTGTCTTAGTTTCCCAAGAAATGTGAGAGCATAGATAAAATGCAGAAAGCATTTCAAAATCATAGCATGACATAGTGCAATAAGAGAGTTACATTTTTAAAACAAGCTTTCATTTAATATTTTCTCATGTAATCACCATAGTACTAGACAGAGTATTTTCTTTACATTATGCTAGGGATATTAGGCAAGTTCTCCCTAAATTCCTAATGTGAATGGCTGAGAAACTGAGCGTGGGCTGTGAAATCCAGAATTGGACAGCTGAGTTCATAAGGAAGTGATGATACACAAGACAGTCAAGTATTTGAATCCCTTCATCTCTAATCACATAAAGTCCTTCTCTCACTGTGATAGGACACACTTGTTTAGGCTCCTATACTTCTACAACTAGAAATTCTTGGAGGTGCCACTAAAACAAGTATTATTTTGTACTGAGTTCAAGCATCATGTGGCCCAAATATGCAAACACCATGCTATCACAATAATTTTTCCCTTCTGTGTATTCTTCATTTCAGAAAAGGAAATTTCTCAAAGAGGGCTTTTCTCAAAAGAATGTTTAGCTCCTTTATCTGCAAAAGATCTTAATGAATGATCAACGTATGTTTCCAAATTACAAAAATATATTTTAATTTGGATTATAAATGTGTTTTTCTCTAACACCTAGTTTCTGCAAGCTTAGTAGGAGAGTAGGCAATGGATCAAAAAAGAAACTACTTAATGATAATCTGTGCAAAAGCGGACACAAACAAGTGAATTCTTTAACATATCCTATAAATTTTGTGAGTCTGCTTCTCTTCCGAACACTGAAGTCTTTTTCCTTCACCAGATATTCAGGTGCCTTCATGGCACAATGGGATTTTATGGGACTATTTATCACATACATCATGATTCAATATCATTAGGAGTATTGCATCTTGGCTGCAATTTAAAGAATTCATATTCTGTCATTTTCTCTTACCATGGATGGGAAAAAAACCTCACACATGTAAGAAAGAGAGATGTGGGGCAAAGTATAACTATTTCTGCCAAGTTGTTTTCTCAGACACATAATCCTTGGCTTTATGAAAATGTATCTTTGTTGTTTCTTTTCTTATATGACAATTATGTATTTTGGATTTTAAAATTCTTTTTTAAGTTTTTCAAGTGTATCTTCTAATGTTTCTTTCTTGACGAAACTTCTTGAAGATTGAAAGTCAAATAATAAATCACTGGATGCAGACACATGTACAAAACATTTTTTAAAATCCAGCAAAACAACAAATATTATGACAGTATTTGGAAGTGCTGGAAGGGGCCATGTAGCATACTAACACACTGCTTCACTTATTGAAAACAAGTGCAGAATTTCAAGGAAGAACTGTTGTTTTTTTTTTTTCTACTTTCTACCATATATTTTTTGACAGCAATGATAATTTATTATCATTATTATATACATTCAATATTATATATATTATTATATAATTATTTATTATGTGAATGTAGTTACTCCGTGCAAAAATTTTCTAACATTGCTCCTTCCAAATATAAAAAAAAATTATAATGTAGCTATAGATATGTGTGCCTAATATACATGTATACTTTCATATATATATGCACAAATGTGAATAGGAATCATTTGTCAAACTGGAATGCAAAATAACAAATTGATATAAGCATGATGGATAGCACAGATTTATGTACTCCATTTTGATCTTACATATACCTAGATTGATTTACTATTTCTGCAGTAACCTTAAAATGTCTATTTTGATGATGAAGGTAGGAGGTGGACCTACATCACTGTACAGAAAAAGCATTAAATATGATATGATATTGCAGTGACAGGTTTAATAGAACTCATTAAGGCTAAAAATAGAGTTATGAAATCCTAGAAAAACCCGCAGACTGGTGAGAAAACCTTTCTACCTCAAAAACTTCCCATGTTTTTCTGTTTTAAAGGCTTAATTTTATAATTAATGCATAATTAGGGGACAAAATATTATGTTTTACAACAGTTCTCATAGATTTCCATGACAGTGCCTCGTCTTATGTGGAAAACGAACTACATATACAGTAGAAACATTTGGGAATCTCATGTTCTCAGATATACATTCCAGATTTTTACACTTTGATGCTCAAATCAACCATATTGACATTAATTCCAACCAATTTCTAATAGGAATAGCACCGAGATTCTTTCAGTGTGAGGTGGGACAGAGGGAGTTTTATTAAATGCTCTCATCCTTGTCTGTTGAGCATGTAAAAAGTATTACAATATGCATGTACTACATTTAAATTGGTAGGGCTATGAAGAGGCATATTAGCTGACCAGATATGACCTTATCAAGCAAAGAATCAAACACAACAGCAGCTAAACCCTTGTCCCAGTACATTTTAAACTTAATTCAGTAATGCAGCAATGAGTAAAAAGAACTCATGAAGTTAAGAGCTAGCAAACTGAACAGAAACCTCAGTCTTTAATCTCCTGTGTGTAAGCTGGTTTACAGACTCCCTCGTAAGCATTTAATGAAAGATAGATATTAAGCTTAATTTAAGTAACCATTGTAACTGACAGAAGTTGATATTTCTACCACATTTTATAGCTTTCTTCTCACTGAACGTATTCACATCTCATTCTCCATAATATGGGTCCATAAGTCTTAATTAAAAATTTACTAATAAAGAAGAATTAAGCAGCAGAATCCACATATCTGGAAATCCAATGTTTCTGAAAACAAATAAAAGGAAATTAAGGCAAAAGGAACAAGAGACAGCTAATTTCAGTACTTCATAAATATTTAGATTCCTTTTGCTTTAACTCTTTACTCAGAGATAATCTTGTAGAAAATCACTGCTTGTACAACAAAAAATATCTGCGTATGGAAACAATGTTTGTAGAACCAAAGTCTTAACTTACTTAATGTCTACATTTTAAATTTCTCAATTATATGATAAAGATATGCAATATGAAGTCCTTTTATAAAAACTATAATTTTAGAAAGGAGGCAAGTTGAGTGTATTCAGACTACTTATACACTCGAATGTGCCAGATGGATATATTTGTCACTTTCTTTCTAGACTTGCACCCCCCACCCCCCTCCAAGAAGATTTAAGTACATTTGGGAGAAATTATCTACTTTTCTTACAGTTCAGAGGCAGAGGCTTTGGTGCTGGGTTTTGGTGGTTTTTTGGAGGAGGCTTATTTTCTGCAGTGATTACACTTCTTTGTAGGTACATGTACAGGTAAGATTTGTTACAAAATATTATAGATTTATTTATTTATTTTAATACCAAAGGAGTAGAAAAAAAGGAGAGCTGGATGGAGGAGCATGCACTTACATATTTGAAAGTCCTAAAACTTTCTATGGTTCAGGTACCACAAACTCAGTCTTCTAAAATAAACAGAGAGGTGATATGCTTAAAATTTTCAAATAGACAAGGTTACATTAGTTGTTCAACAATTTTTGTTATTATTATGCTTGTTTGGCTGTTACTATTTGATCCAATGGTATTGGTATTAAAAAGTCTTTACAGCTTTGAAAAGACGCTTTTATTATGAGATATGTTCCCTTATGAAATATATGAAACTGTAATTCTTACATTCTGCATTATCTATTCAGATAAATGTTCCTAGAATTTTTTAGGAACAGGTAGAATTAATATAGAGAAGTCATCTTGTATCAATTTTTTAATTACTCAACAAGTGTACTCCTTGTTTTAGTTTTCTTTTTTAATAAATACCAGATTAACGTGAAGGTTGATAGGCAAGAATTGCAACTTCTGAAAATATCACTTGAAAAAATGTCTTGAACTTGGAATTTAGACAAAGTGTTACCACACTCAACACTGGTAAAAACCTGTATTTCAATACCGAAAACACTGAAAACACAGTGCAAAACAGTGAAACCAACAGGATGAAGGGATCCTAATTTTTCTTTTTCTCTTCAGTATCCAATGTAGAAAGATGACAAAATGTGACAAAGGCTTGGAGTTTTAAAAGATAAAGTATAACTGTATAGGAATTATTCAAATTTTCAACATTTGCTCCCTGAATCCTAACTAAAGGGTCTAGATTTTTTTTTCCTTACCCATCTGGGATATTCTGACATTACTTGACTGAATGACCAATGGAATCAGTAGACTTAATTAGAAAAGAAATAAAGTGTTAATCAACAAACTGATTTGGAATTCTCACAAAAAAAACCCCAAACAAACAAACAAAAAAAAAAAGCCCAAAAACCCCCCAAAACAAGACTGCAGTAAAATAATATCCTTCAAAAAGTAAAAGTCATAAATTTTTAATCTTTTCAATGTCAATAAAACCTCTAATTCTTTTTAAATTAACTCTTTTTTTTTGTCAGTGAGTGAGTACTAAAAAGGACACAATAAAAATGCAAATCTAACCAAAATCACACTTTATGCAGATAATATATTTTAAAATTATAAGCACAGCATATATGGTAGCTACAAACTTCACATTTTTTAGCTTTCTTGTTTCACAATACTTTTGATTAAAAGAAAATACAGCTATGCAATAAGAAAATCAGTCTTTAAGCGATGAGATTACAAAGTACAACCAAAATCCAAAATATACCGAAAGTTTATTATCATAAATTTTATTGAAAAAAAGTCCAGAGCATGTATCTTCACTTTGCCTTCAAAGTCCTCCTACTGAATCTACAGCCGTGAAGGGCTGCATACAGTACTAGAAACGAAACTCTAAAGAAAGTCCAAGCAATTTCAATGGAATTACCTGCACTGAGACAGGTGGAAATGAATTTACCCCAAACACACAACAGCTGAAAAATACAGTTAATTGAATGTAACTTGATGATTAACTCTTCTGAGCTCTTAGTTGCAGAGAGGCAGCAGTGGAGTCTGAATTTGAGGAAAGATTTCTCTGAAGAGAAATGACATGCTCTGGGGCAGGAAGAGGATGCAAGGTGAACTATTTATCAATAACAGACATTGAATAGACAATTTGTTGTGCCACAGAAAGTACAAATCACATATGAAACTCATTTATTTAGACCTTCACCATGACAAGCATTTGGTTTCTAGTGAATTACAACAACAAATTCTACATTTCTCCTAAAACTAATCTAATTTTTTGATAATTTTATAATTTCTGTCTTTTTTTTTTATAACATCTTGTATCTGCTCCTGCTAATCATCACAGAGAATGATACAACCTTCCATGGCTTGCACGCTGTCGTGATGTGTCAGGAATTTCTGCCAGAATTGCTTAAAGCAGAATATCAAAGGCACTCAGTATACATTCAAGACCTTTGAGATAGAACTGATAACTGTTAGACCTTGGTAACCATAGCAATCCAGACTTGTCTTATGAATGTATAATGGAACGGAAACTGTTCTAAGCAGATATACATATCCCAGCATAAATAAGATGTTGAGATATGTACATCTGTACATGTACAAAGTAAAGGAGGTGATAATCCCCTTATGTGTTTTTGTATTAAAGAAACCAGGGTACAAGTGTTCTGATCTCAACTTCTATGAATATCTAGGAGGATTACACCTATTTATTACCTCTCTTCTTGCTAGCTAGACAACAAACCAGCCATGGATTTTACAAAGATTGAATGAGATCAACAACAGGAAGCTCACAATTTATGGCTTAGTATCCAGGATTTCGCTGTGATGTTTTGCCATGAGTGCTAGAAGTCATTTCAGTTTATCTACTGACTATGAAATACCTCTTTGTCTGTAGTGCTCCTTTGAAAGCTAAAATATGAAAGTGATACAGTGGCAGAGGGAGATAACAGGTGGGAAATTTACTCAAGGAATACATTTCCAGGAAGAATCTAAATGTTTTCAAAAAGGGTTTCATGTTAAGTTCAGATGCCTAACATAGGTGCTGAAGTGCTGAACCTAGATGTTCTGCATAGTTACAGGACAGAGGTAGCAATTAGGAGCCCAAGCTAGAAATATTACTTAATCTGGGTACAAAACCAGTTTGCTAGATTGTCCCTCTCCACTGAATCATGAGCATAATGTCATGAAAATAGATTTTTGCCTTATTGCTCTGATGTAAGGGGTTTTGGAATTTTTGTGGGGTTTTTAATGTACAATTATGGAAAAAGCAGGTGTAATTCACTGTGGAAACTTAGAAAATCAAAGTTCTTGCTTCACAGAGTAGAGCAGTCAGACTGTAGTTGAATATGTAACATTGCCTTTTATGTGTTGGTTTCCTCTCTTTCCAGCCTTCATTAAGGTTAGGTTAACTAAGAGTTGTAAGGCTACCATAAAGTATGACTTTATGAAAACATTCTTTTGTATATGAATCAGTGAAGTACTAGCTGACTAGTTTGTCAGTTAGGGAAGAATACTTCTAGTCTTGGGCAAAAACAAAAAAGGTATTTCTATATAAAGCTAAATTCACAGCTATATAAATATAAAGCTAATTTACAGTATGCATACAGATTAAGATGTTATTTTTCCGGAAATTGCCATAGCATAATGGTACTCAAGCAGGTGGACAAAATTTTACTTGAGCGGTGTGTGATATCCTAATATAAGACCTAAATAAAATACTGCATTATGTTTAAAGTAAAGTAATAAGGTCTGCTAAAAATTATTATAGAGGACCACTTTCTTGCTACATTAATCACCCTCAGAGACACTGTCCCTAAGAATAACTTTAGCCATTATTAATGTCAAAAGATTTACCTGCAGATCTCTCATAAAACATTGTTGTATGAAACAGCATTATAAGAAGCAACAGGAATCTTGCACAAACTACAGCTGATCTGCTGATGGTGTTTGATCTGTTGTTTCTGTAATTCAGTATGTTGTCACCTATAAATCAATACCTGAGAGCATCTGGACCTCTCAGTGTGTTCTATGAAGTACCTGACTCAGTGCTAACATCAGAAAGGTTCGTAGTGATGCTCCGTTAGAATAAGCATTTTAATTACTTGAAACTGAAAGGAAAAAAAAAAAACAAACAATTAATTAAAGCTTTACTGAGTACCTTCTGCAAATGAATTTAAAAAGAAGCAAACAAAACCATGTTGTGAGCTTACTTCGAACAGCAGCTAAGCCCCTACCCAACTGGCGGCTCACTCCCTCCTCAGTGAGGTGAGAGGGAGTCAGAAGACCAAAAGCTGAAAATTCATGAGTTGAGTTAAAGACAGTTTAATAGGTAAAGCAAAAGCTGCACACACAAGCAAAGCCAAGTAAGCTTTCTGGTTTCAGCTGAGATAGAATTAATTTTTTTTTCTAGTAGCTAATATAGTGCTGTGCTTTAGATTTTGCACAAGAATCATGTTGATAACAATGATGTTTTAGTTGTTGCTGAGCAGTGCTTAAGTCAATGACTTTTCAGGTTCTCATGCCCTGCGCCAAGTGAGAAGGCTGGAGGTACACAAGAAGTTGAGAGGGGAAAAAGCCAGGACAAGTAACCCAAACCAGCTAAAGGGATATTCCATACCATATGATGTCATGCTCACCATATAAACTGAAGGGAGTTGGCTGAAGGGTGGGATCACTGACTGGGGACTTGCAGGCCATGGGTTGATAGGTGGTAAGAAGTTGTACCATTTGTTTTTATCAGATTTTGTTTCTCTCTGGTTTCATTGCTTTAATTATTATTTTTGTTTTATTTCAAACATTAAACTGTTCTTATCTCAACCCATGAGTTCTTTTACTTTTAGCTCTCCCATCCCACCAGAAGGGCAGGGAGGGTGAGTGAGTGAGTGGCTACAGGGTACTTGGTTGCCAATTGGTGTTAAATCACAACAGTAAGGAATTCATTCACTACTTCCCATTGGCAAACAGATGTTTCACCACTTCCTGGAAAGCAGGGCTCCACCATGCATAATAGTTACTTGGGAAGACAAACATCATAACCATGAACCTTTCTCCTCCTTTCCCACAGCGTTTATTGCTGAGCATGACATCATATGTTAAGGCATACACCTTTGGTCATCTCAGGTCACCTGTCCTGGCTGTGTCCCCTCTCAGCTTCTTGTGCACCCTAAGCCTGCTCACCAGGATGACAAAGTGAGTCAGATATTGGGACACTCAAAACAAAGTGGAGGGGAAAGAAGACTGCTTCTAAAGCTAGGAACCTCAAACTTCAGTTCAGGAGAGGTGGTGAAATAACTGTTATATCCCATTTGTGTGATTTTCATCACAATGGATATAACCGAGTGCTGCTAACACTAACCATAGTGTCACCAGTGCTTCATGATACTGTGACAGTTTTGTCAGACTTTTCTACAGAAAGCATCCCAAAGAGTGTTCTTTAAATCATCTGTATTTGATACACTGAAATAATCAATTTCTCTCTTCTGGGAGTTGTATAAAGATTGTCTATATATCAAGTGCAAAACTCAATATCCAATGAAAATATAGTTAAAAATTCTATATTGAACTAGACTTAAAATTGAAGAAACTTTTTTTTTTTTTTTAAGATTAATACTATATTACAGAGGTAAAACTTTATCTTCCCTTTCCACCCTTCATGAAATGGTAAGTGGGGAGGGGTGTAATTTACTGCATACTTCAGAAATGCCTCCGCCAAAATCCTTGAAGATGGAGTACAGCACAAACTTGCGTTGTTATGAATCATTTATCACCACAGGTAGTCAGAGGGACAATACATTAATGAGTAACAGCTCAAATTCTAGAGTCAGGTCCTTAAATTTGTACTTGCTGATGCTCCAGGCTGATGTTCCAGGCAGCACCAACAGTTATATTTGGCTTTCTAAATCTAAGTCCATGCTTGGTTCTAAGATTTGCTGTAAATCCCATCTACTATGTATAGCACTACAGAACAGAGTTGTAAATTACCATACTCTCTTGTTTTAGAGCTTTAAGATGTACAGACAAAAATACACTTTAGGTACACTTTCTAAATCCTTTTCAGAAGAAAAAGTACTTCTTGGATCAGACCTGAAGTACCACAACAGCACCTTTATTAAAGGCTTGGTTCACTGGTGCCTATAAATCATCAGTAGCTTTGATGAGTCTGCCTAGTGCAATAAATAACAGAGTTTTGCTGTTTACCTGGAGTGTCTGACCTATATCTATTTCAGAGCCCACTGCTCAAGAGACTATCCAATCAAGTAAAACTACTTAACATGTGCTGTGTCTTTTAGTCCAAGGAAATTAATGGGATCACTTGAAGCTGAAACATCTGAAAGGTAATGAAACTATATTTTTCAAGTCCTTAATCTCAAATGATAGGTTTATGATTTCACTATCCTGTAGAAATGTCAAAGGCAGCAAAGACAGGCTTGCCTGACTGAATAAGTGAGCTCCTGAGTTAACTTTCTGATGGCTGACTGTGGGCACAGACAAAGCTGTAATGACAGAAAGCCAATCTCCTAGCAATCCCTTTGTAACTGTAGAGTATTGTACAAATATTTAGGAAAAAAAATACAAAAACATATTAAGGATAATAAATATGCTTTCATTCCACTTCACAGTTGATAAATTATTAACAGATTAACTTTTCCACATGATGTACCTGTGCAGTGAAGCTTCACTAGTTTTCAAGACTCTGTAGACTCACTTCCTGGCAGAGAACTCCAGTTGCCATCCCCTACTAACTGAAACCCATAACTCAACAGGATAACTGTCACAGCAGAGGACTAAAGGACACTTTCAAATATGTCATTAATTAATGAGTCCATATGCAGCACAATAAAAGCACTCTGTGCTGTGACTGGAGGAAGAATTTATCTTTTTTTCCAATGGAGCCTTTTGCTCAGTCAAGTTACAAGGGAACTAAATATTCAGGCCAACCAGACTCCTACGTGGACCCTAAAGACTACTATCTTTGTCAAACGCACAACTTAAGGTCAGAGCAAATGCTTTACTTATGTGAGTGGAAGATTATCTTTTAACCTCTGCAACTGTTTATTTGAAACAGCTGATGTTTTTATTAGACAGGAAATTTTAATCATAGTAGAAGATGACCAAAAATCTGTAAATATGATGGAGGTTAGATATTAAAAATTTCTACTTCACTTCCTTTGGATTTAAAAGTCTTCATTTATATTATCAGAAATCACTGCTGATCACAAATGCAATGATAAGAGAAGAGTAACAACACAAAATTTAATACTTTAGAAATTGTTCACTACAGATTAGATAGTAGCTTTCTCCTCAATGTGCAGCGCTATGAAGTTCAACAAATTATAACCATATGTCATAGTTTAGCCCTGCTCAGGACCAAGCTATGCAGTCTCTTACTCACTCTCCCCGCCTTCTGAGAGAATATGAGAAAGATAATATAACAAAAAGGCTCAAGGTTTGAGATAAGGACAGGGAGAGATCATTCAACAGTTACCATTATGGGCAAAACAGACTCAACTTGGGAAAGACTATTAAAGAAAAAACCAAAGTGGATAATGAGGAAGAAAACAAAAACGTCTTTCCCCAATCCCTCCCTCTTCCCAGACTTCACTTCATTTTAATTATCTCTACCTCCTTCCCACCCTGCAAGTGGCACAGAGGGGGAGAGGGAATGGGGTTTATGGTCAGTTCATCCTATGTTGCTTTATGCCACTGCTTCCACCTCAGGGGAAGAACTCCTCACATTCCTCCCCTGCTCCAGCACAGGGCCCCTCCCACAGGCTCCAGTCCTTCATAAACTGCTCCAGGATGGGTCATTTTTCCCATGGGTGCAGTCCCTCAGGAAAAGGCTGTCCCAGTGAAGGCCCTCCACGGGCCACAGCATCCTTCCACCTGCCCTGACATGGGGTCCCCCATGGGCTGCAGGTGGATCTCTGCTCCTCTATGGGCTGCAGGGGAAATCTCTGCCAGGAGTGACTTTACTTCTCCCCCTCCTTCTTCACTAACCTTGGCATCTGCAGCCTTTCCTCTCATAATAAATTCTTCACAATCAGGCTCAGGCAGATCCCTCTCAGGTTCTCTTCACATCTCCTCTCTTCACTTCTTGCAGGTGGGCCAGATCAAGTCAGGCCCAGAAGGAGGCCAGAGTGTGAGGGCCACAAGGCCCACACCTCCCCCTCTTTCACCCTGCTTCTGCTTCTTCACATCTCCTTCTCTTTTCTTAAATTTCCTTCTTAAATACATTATCCCAGATGAATATTACCAATGAATATTCTACCACCAATTGGCTCAGCCCTGGCCAGTGGCAGGTCTACCCTAAAAGCAGCAAAGTCCACCAGACAAAGGGGAAAACTTCTAGCAGTTTCTTGCAGAAGTTTAAAAGAATAACAGAGGAAAAGAAAACAGAGATAAAAAACAAACAAACCAATAACAAAAAGATACTTAAACAGCTAATTTACAGTACAATAGCTCATGGTAGACCCTGATATCTGGCTTCCTCCTGAGTAACAGGAGCCTCATCTTAATACAGTCCTCACTTTATATAGGGAGCATGATGTCACATGGTATGGAATTTTGGCTAATTTGGGTAAACTATCCCAGCTGTTGGCTAATTAGTAAACTATCCTAGCTGTGTCCCCAGCCACAGGTGGCAGCAGCTTCTGTTCCTCTCTCAGTTCAGGTGAAAGTTAACTCTATCCTAGCTGAAACCAGGATACCATGGTTCTCTTTGACACTCATGCTAACACCACTTATCAAAAAAAACAATGTAAAACAATTTTCAGAATCATAGTGTAATGACTCTTACACCATTTCAGTGTAAAATAAATGTGAAACAGATTTTTGGTTCAGTATCAATTAAGCCCTTAATGGGTTTTGTGTTTTGTTAGTTTTGGGGTTTTTTTCCTGTTGCAGTTACACTTCTTTTGTAATTTCCTAATATAAACAGTACAATTATTGTATTTGTATGAAAGAAATCATCTTATGATAATCTTCCATGTGCAACATTTCAACTTTTTTATTTTATACAGCTATGTATAGCCTTTGGAAGAAACGGCAAATGATTTTCATTGATAGGATTTCACCTTCAAAATCACTGTTAGGACAGATTATGTGGAGACAGACAGCTCACTGTTAACAGTGTGCTAAATACAATCCAGTTTCCTAATTGATATTCTTCAGCAGCCCACCTTTCAAATACGGCAATAGGTTAGATAGAGCTATAAAAAATATTGCTAGATAATATCTTTTGGGAGAAAAGCTAACTGCTTGCAATTTATTCTTTACAACCACTCAAGAATAAAGCTAACCAAAATCAAGTTTAATAACACACTAAGTGTGATAAAAATACCCTACTTAGTAATAGATGAGAGAGATAAACATGATTTCTAGTCTTTGTAGAGAATATCCTTCAAGAAGACGAGCATTTGCCAATGCAATTGGCACAGGCGGCATAGCATGTCTATCAATATTTAGGCAACTAAGGTTATAAAAACACGAAATTAAGATGTATATTTTTGAGAGACGGTAATACAACTACAGCCAGTGCAACCTTAACCAAAAAGGTTTATATGCATCACAGAGGCAGACTTTCTTTTTGATGTGTTTAACTTCTGTAACCAGTGCTTCACCATTTCTGTCTATCCTATCACTTCTACCTGCAAAGACAAAACAATCTTGGGTTCTATAAGTGCTTCTATTGATGCACTTATATTGATTTATGGAAATCTGAATATAGACATGCTAGAAGGAAAAATGTGACAAAGAGATAAAAAATGTAATCACTACTCAGATTCCTTTCAGTTCTAAATTACAATTAAATGTATAGACATTGTTAAACATTAAGTATTTCTAACAAATATCTTCAGCTTCTTCAAAATCTATAACTTGCCAAACACTATTGGCCTGAAAAGTGTCAGAGAAAGTTCAAAATTCTAAAACAACAAAAAAGAAAAAAAATTACCAAAATAGTTTGTAATTTGACCAATATCAGATCTTACAAGTTATTTTTTCCATTAAAAAGAAAAAATAAATCTTAACTTTATTGATTGTAGCTCTTTTTTCAATAAGAAATGCATTAAAAACCTTTTTTTTTTTTATCATTTCCTTTCTGGATTTGCTATTGCTTCCTCTTACAGTATCACGTCTACCTCTTCACAAAATCATTTCCATGTGTTTGGAAGAAGTTATTTCTTAGGTAAATCAAACCCTTTGACTCATTAAAAGTATACTACTAGGATGTGAGGATTTACTCCTGTTAAATTGCTGTAACCAAGCTAAGAAAAAAAAAAAGATATTCAGACTTGATTTTTTGACAATTGGATAACTTGTTATAAAGAAGACATCAATTCAGTAGAAGGATTGATATTCACTATCAGTAAGACTTCTAATTAAAGGCACGAGAACATATTTTTGTCAAAAATAGATTTGTGTAAGTGAAATTAAACCATCAGCTTCCAATAAATAGCTAAGTGCAGACATAAATTACTAGTGACCATAAAATGCCCCCAAAAATTAAAATTAATTTTAAAAGTTATTAAAACTTCTATTATTTCTAATACAAACACATAGAGAACACAATTATTGAGATGATAAATATGATTATAATTAACTTCTATAACTATGATTAGAACAAGAATACAATATACAATTTTAAGCAGATGCCTAAACACTTGTTGAGCCAAAACATAACAATTGAAAATGTAAACACAGATGTGTGGTTGACTTGCATTTCCTCCACATCCTACTAGGATATGGAGAATAAAAATACTTCCTAAAAAACAGGCACTACATCAAGGTATAGTCCTTTCTTATCCATTCATGCTGGAACCAACATCAACTCAGCTTAAAATAAACTTGAAAAACATTTTGGCACAGTGTCAGTCAAAGTCAGTGGAGAAAATAACACGTAAATATTAAGACTTAAGAAATGTCTTCTAAGTGTAGAATGCAGAACATGACTGATTATTCTCTCCTTTTCTCTTCCTGCAGCACATTATGATTGAAGCTTTGGGGTTTTATTACAAATTTATTCTTCATTATGGGTTACCAGGAAATGTTTTGCAGTCTGTAGTATGTAATAATATAGATGTTCTGTAGATTTCTTGAAAGTACACATAAACTGTAGAGTTTCCGGCCATTGAAAGCGGCTGAACTGTTCTTTTCCCCTTCTATGTTTCTAAACATTCGTATTATATATATCATGATAGGAAAGCTTACATGCAAGCGTTAGAAATCTCATATGCAGTTATTCTAGGACTCTGTTCCATAGAAATATTTCTGCTGCCTCATCTCCACATCCTTTATTTGAAGTAATTGTTTATCCAGTCATGGACCCAAAATAAATTTTTCTTCTAAATGGTCAAAGGTGTAAATGAGACTGTATTCTGATTAATTAAGTGAAAAATACTAGTGCCATATATTTTCATTCTGATGTAAACCATATCAAGTACATAAAAGTGTTTGAAATATTTTTAGCTTCAGCATGAAAAAAATCAACTATATGGACCTTTAGGAGGAAATTGTGATACTTATTTAAATTTCAGTACTCCCATTCCCTCAGTTTCCTACAAAAGACAGAAGTGTTATTAATTTTAAATTATTGTCCTTCTTTAAAGATAAAACTGATATTAGCTTAATATTAAAACCTTAACAATATAAATTTTCTGAAGGTCAGAATAAGAAAAGGTAACATGGAAAAACTATCCCAGATACATTTCCTATGAAATTCTGTTCTTTCATACATCTGAAACTAGCTTTTAGGATTAAATAAACAGACTTTAAAGCCAGTATGGTGTTTTCTGTTATCTTAGTAATGTGTTCAAAGTCTTGCTTGGACTAAACAGATATAAATGAAT
>WHYT01013716.1:44945-63108 GCA_009806455.1 Tetrax tetrax | reverse complement strand
AATTTCCATTTTACCTATGACAGAACCAACAAAAATCCAGACCGGTGTTTAGACTTGTATTTCTTAGTTAGACAAACTAAACAGTGTTAAATGTCACCATCAGGGAAAAACAAACTGGAAAAAAAACCATCAGATAACAGAGAATTTGTGTGTCAACAAATATTTGGCATGCCTGCTATAGAAAAAATCCTGTACACAGAAAATTAGTAGGCCAAAGGAAATCTAGCAAGTTTAAAAAGAGGGAGGAAGACCGAACAAGTAAGCAGATTAGATGATGCTGATGGTTTCCAAGGAAATTACATCTCCACAGGTTACAGTCAGGGGATCGTAGGTCTGGAGATAAGTTTACAGTATACATGTTGCTGTTCTCTCTTTTCTCTAATTGCTTTAATTGTAGCTGTAAAATAAGCATTGCTTGAGTCTATGCAGTCATTGTATCCATGGCTGTTCACCAGCTTCTGGAAGGAAGTAATTGTGATGGTTTAGCCTGAATTACCACACAGTTTCTTGCTCAGGAAATCCAAAACACAGCGGCTACTGAGAAAAAAATTAATGCCATCCCTGCCGAAACCAGGACAGTAATACAGATATTTGATCTAGTCAATATCTACTAAAAAAGTTCTGATTGCAGAGCAAGGTTATACAAAACTCAGCCTAAGAACTGGAAAATATAAATTCTATTTATTGGTAAGCAAATGAGAAGTGACCTGAGAAAGACCAGGAATAATCCAGAAAGACCAGTGTCATCTTCTTGGTCAGGTAAGAACCTCTATTTCTATAGTACTGGGCCTACTGGATTTGATGATAGTCCAAAGTTTTCTACGTTTTACAGAATTTCTCTGATTAAATTAGAGAATAGTTTGAGCATATTCTGAGGCATGTCTCAGATATTGGAATGTGAGCTTTTGTTCAACAATTTGTTGGTTCAGAGTTTTGTTTACTGAACAGTTCTTCATCTTCTATCAGCAGCAGAACTGCTACGATGTGTATGAGTGTAGACTGCGGGCTAGAGGGAGTATCAATGGTCTTGCAGTAGTTATGGTAGAGGGTCAGCAGAGCAAAACCAAAATCAAACAAAACTCAATATTCCACCACAATCAAAGGAAGTAAAGTAGGAAAGAAAAGCACCATGCTTCATAAAGCTCCACAGTTGACCAGTGACAATTTTATTGTTTATTTATCTGATGTCATCAGATGGAGAATATAAGTAATTTTTGTCAGAAGTTTAAGAGCCTGAACATTAAATTTGTAAGGGCTCTGTAAAATTCTTTGAATACATGGCAAACAATGAATACACATAATTTAAAATCATACTTGAAGGGATAATAGAATCTCCTTACCTACAAGATGTACTTCAGTTGTACACAGGCTGCATGCATTTTCCAGTGTTATGAATTATTTTAATTGCTTTTGGCAAATTAAGATGCATTTTTTCATTGAGTGAGTTAGCTACAGTAGATCGGCTGAAAATAGCAGATGACAAGACAATGATAAATAAGAAATTGGGCATATGGGAAAGCTTCTTTTAAATTTCCTCTGTAATCACTTTGTGTCATGGTAGCCTTTTTTTATCAATGTGAGCTTTACTAACCAACACAGACACAGAGAAACATTCTTGATAAATGAAGAGTGTGGAAGCTACCTGTTCTTCCAGAGCCATATAGGACTGGCAAAGGAGGAATCAAAACTATACTTTTAATTTTAAATGAGACCAGACGTACTGTATTTCAAGACTTCAGCATGGTTAGGACTCATCTTACTGAAACCTGAACAGTCTGTTTGATTACTGCTTCTTCCTTGTTGTACCTAAATTTTTCTGGAAATGCTAACTGAAATTAAGAGGCATTCTGAAGTTCTTGCATGTCAAAGCATCCTGTTCTTGTTATGAGCTGACAAGAGGAATTTCGGATGCATTGATCAAAGGAGTTCTTTCAGACAGGATGTAGTAAGGTCATAGAATGAGAAAAAAAGGATATGGATCCTGGGCAAGCTACTTAACATTATTAATCACAATACATAATGGTAAGAAATAGAATAGGACTATCTATTTGACCTTCCAGTGCTTATTGTCTCTCCATCTCTGGTGATATATGTTTAAATATTTTCTTTATATATAAAATATATATACATACATTTTTTTACTAACATCAGGAAGTTGTTAAAGGAAGAATATCACAGTAAAACATTTAAGGAGCTCAAGTGAGTTTGTTAAGGGGAATGTTAAATGAATCAAATGTTCTCTCATTGTGTACATAGGAAAATGAGTTTAATCTAACAGAAAAATAATTTCTACAGTTAATATGTGAAAGCTGATGCTGGAGCAACAATCTCATGTTTTGTTAATAAGAAACTTAACCACAGGAACAGCTTACCAAGGATGGTGAATTTCCCTTCAGGAGCCACCTTTAAGCCATGACTGGGTATCTCACTTTAAAGCATTCACACCTTATTCATTCACAGCATCAAGTTCAGCCTTTGCACTGCAAGAATTCTGATTGGTAAAATCAGATCCTAAAATGTAGGAATTAATCAAGTAATCTGAGTACATGAAAACACACCATTCCAGGGAAAAACACCTTTCAATACTCAAATCTAATCTCATTGTACAGTCACAGGATACAGCACAAGGTGTACTTTGGAACAGCATGACAAATGAATTGTCACAGACACCTGTATTACCACTCCATCACTATTTTTTTTTGTCACACAAAGTTGACCTCATGTACAGGTATATGGAAGAGTAAGAGCCAAATGGATGGTGTCTTTGAGCAGAGAACGTTTACTTTGAAATATCATTGACTAGGTGGCATTAGGGTGCCTCAGGAGTAATTGCAGGACTGACACCAGAGGAGTGCACTACAGTTTAGGAGTGAGGGGAGTCTGCATTGTGATCTGCATGCTGAGTCTGCTGCTGGGGGAATGATGTCAGGTCTCCCAGCTAATGACTGGAATGAATGGTCAGTTCTCTGAATGTTATTTGTTTTTAAAACACCGATCTTAGGATACATTATCGAGGGTTTTTTTAATAACAATGTTGATTAAAACTTTAATCTTTCCTAAAGAAAGCTGAGATGCTGCCTTTCTCAGGGCAGCTTTGTGCCTAATATAATAGGCATCTATGTAATACTTATGCTTATCCTAACACCATTCCCTCTTCCTCTGTTAGAGGAGAATGTGGTGCCTGCCAGATTGCAGTAGAAGCCTTCCTGGGCCTTTGTGCTCTGAGAAACTGAGTGCCAACTTTGAACAACCTGGGTGAAGAGAATGAACATCCACTAACGCAGAGCTTGTTTATATGAAGGCTGCTCAGACCCATCATTTGACTTGGGTGCTGCTAACATCTGTTAGTTTTTGTCACAGTCTGTGATGGAAAGAATAGAAAGTTGATACTTAATGCCCCACCATCTTCCTGAAAGGTATTTGCAAGACCCTGCACCTGCAAGGGATAAAAGATTGTTTCATTACTTTTTTAACTCTTGTAGTGTTACAGCAAAAGAGAAAAAAAAATAGTAATGAATACCCCCCTGACAGTGGTAGCATCACTATTCTTTGCATGCACATACAGTGTGCCATGAGCTCAGATTGGCAATTCTGCTTTTCAAATGTAAATGCTGCTGTCATCTCACTGTTACAGTCACAGGAGCCAGGCATTTGAATCAAGTCTGGTCAGAGCCCGGAGAGAAGGCTGGGTGAGCAAGAGGTAAAATGATAAATCCCGCAGCTTGCTTGTCTGCAGCTAAAACAGAAGTCTGAGCATAATCATTTAGCAGGTCAAATTACAAGCAGATCTGCTTGGTTACTGACCAGAGAGAAGACCCTTGTTTAAATCATTTGGGGGCAGTGAGGTAGGTGACACAGCACTCATGGAGCTGCTTAGCCACAACAAAACCTCTTAGTGCTAACATTAAATCACTTGCAATGTGTTTCACCAGGGGCTGAGAATTGCCCTGCTGCTCAGTGACTTGGAATGCTAATGGATTCCTGGGAACTGATTTCCAGTGCAGACCTGCTACCAGTCTGTTGAAAAGTTACTGTAAAATTTGTTTTCTGCACAACTAGAGGAGGGTGAATACATTGGGCTTACATGTGTAATATTTATTACATAACAAGCTAATGTACTGAGTCACAGAGGCCTGTTATAAATCACGTTTATCAGGCACCTCTGCCCTCCCTGCCATTACCCTGTGATTCCTTTCCAAGGAATCTGTTCTCACATCCTAAATCTCAAAGTAGCAGAGACAAAAGGTACAAAGGACTTCCAGCTTCCAGCTTGCCAGTGGAACAGGAGAATGCAGAAAGTTCTTTCATGTTCTGCAAATTCCTTATGAACCACAGAAAACTATCTCAGCTCTTTCTACTAGTATTTAAAATATATCTAATCAAAATTTTCTGCTATGATTTCCATAAAGAGAATTCTCAGGATAATCTTCTCCATGGCGCCTAAGTCACACAACTTCATCTCTAGATTTTTGTTAATTATAACTATTGATATCTTAGTATGGACTGATGCACCTAATGCTTCTAATTTAACTAAACATTAAAGACCTTAGGCAACAGGATTATAATGATACATTGATGCAGTGCTATCTAAATGCGAAGAGTAGAACTCTTTAATTGTGGTTGTGTGGTGGGATTTTTTTTAACACAATATGGAAATGTGCTAGTCAGGAACTGTTCTCGTTTTGGCTGGGATGGAGCTAATTTTCTTCTCAGTAGCTGCTGTGTTTTGGATTTAGTAATTAAAGAATGTTGATAAGGCATTGATGTTATTAATTGTTGCTAAAGAGACCAAGGACATGTTCCACCTTCCCAGGTTTCACCAATACGCAGGTGCA
This sequence comes from Tetrax tetrax, assembly GCA_009806455.1. Classification (NCBI taxonomy): domain Eukaryota; kingdom Metazoa; phylum Chordata; class Aves; order Otidiformes; family Otididae; genus Tetrax; species Tetrax tetrax. Next base: position 58,273 of record WHYT01013716.1, on the reverse strand, counting down.
GGAATCTGGGATGGGTATAGACAGTACAGTTGACACAAACTGGCCGAAGAGAATATTCCATACTACAGACGTCATGCTTAGTATTTAAGTAGAGGTTGACCCAGGGGCCATGGTCTCTCTCTCACTCCTTTGCTTGCTGCTAGCTTTCATTTCTGTGATCACTGCTTGGGACAGGCTGTGTTGGTCATTGGGTGGTGAGAAATTTGTTTGTTTTGTATATTTTAGTATGCTGATGTTTTGTTATTATTATCATCTTCCTTTGCTATTCTAGTGAACTGTCTTCATCTCAACCCATGTCTTTTCCTTTCTTCCTAATTCTCTCCCTCATCCTGCTGAGGAGGGGGAGGGTAAGCAAGTGTCAGTGTGATATTTTTCTCAGAGCCATTTGGTCTCGGCCACCAACTGCAAGAGGAAGACAAGGGTCATGACTTTCCCAGCACAAGGACAGGAGCATACAGCCAGAAACTATGTATTCAAGCTAGGAATAAACCCAGAACCTTTCTGCCTTGCCAAGTGTCCTGGCTTCTACCCCAGAGCAATGAGGAGATTAAGGAAGTCAAGCTTTTTCGGGGGTCTAAACTGACCTATAGGAGAGAGAGAGAAACTTTTGTTGCTTTGGTTGCTGGCCAAAACCTGGTATTAATCCCTTTATTTGATCCTGCTGCTGATTAACACTCTTAGTCTCACTACTGCTGCAACTTCCAGTCTTCCCCTTTCTACCAGTATGCTCCTTTCTTTAGACCAATAGATGCTTTTCCCCTTCCCCCTCTCTCTTAGGCTTATTTCTTTCAGTCTCATCCCCTCAACTCCAGGCCCTACCTCCTCCTTGACTGGTGACAGAATCTTTGTATTCTGATAACTCCATTCCTCTCTTCTACTGTCTTTTTGAGAAGCAGGATCACTTTTGTAGCCCTTTCTCAGGAGCATGAGATGAGGACGCTTTTTTTCCATAAGAATCCAAAAGGTATTTTTATGTGTATGTGTCATCTACTTTCTTTAACTTAAAAATTCTCCATCACACTACTGTATGAACAACTTCGCTGCTGTAACAGGCAAAATTACTGAGATTAGTTTGGAAGAATTCTTTATAATAAGAATAATTTTCTTCTGTAAAGAGCAAAAAACCTTACAAATGAGGATTTTTTTTCCCCTATTCTGGATCACTTTATTAAGTCTTTACTAAAGACTAATTAAATATTATTTAGAAGGCTATAGAACCTAGATTGCAATTCTATTTTACTAGGTATTTTATTGATACTAATGATAAACAATTCACAACACAAAGTTTTTAATCAACAAAAAGAAAACAGACAGAATATGAAAGGACTTCTCAGTGAGAAGCAACTCACACAAGATCACTCAGTCAGTTTGCTGTTGTACCAAATCATAAACACAGTAATAATATAGAAAAACCACTAGGAGTAGAAGGCACTTGTCTGAATTTCCAGCCCATGTATTAGGTTAGATTTACTTTCTCTCAGCATCAAAGGTTCTTATAATGAGCAAGCAGTGTTTCTCAACTAAAATTTTATCTTGTTTCCTTTAAGTCAACAGCAAAATTTTCATTCACTTAAGCAATGCAAATATCAGGCTTGATTGTCCTAATTAAATTAGTTATAAGTGCCAGAGTAGCACAATCTGACCTTCATGTGTAAAGTGAATGCATATGGACTTTCCACAGATAAATTAATTGGAAACATGATTAAGAGGAAAAATGGACTTGCAGTACTTACATCACCCCTGCATTATGCTAATACCTCATATTACAGCAGTAGCAGAAAGCTTACCTATTGTACTTACATCACCCCTGCATTATGCAAATACTTCTTGCTACAGCAACATCAATCTGATGATGCATTAACATATCTATCTCTGAAGTGATGTACAGTAGCACTGATGATATGCTAGTTTAAATCATTGTCAAAGTGATACTGCTGTAATGCTACCATGTTGATGATTTGATATAATATATTGCTGGAGAAACATCATGCTGATTACATGCCAGTGTAATATATCATTATTTTCCTGTCACCATGAGGATATTGTAGAATAAGCTACAGAAAAGGAAGGAAGAAAATCTGACAGAAGGAATCTCTTAGAGAAGCAGAACTTTTCTAAGTATCCATTAAAATGATAACTGCTTATTTAGTCACAGAGGATTTAAGGAAAACAAGAATATAATTTTGCCATAATCAAGGATGGAGAGATCTCAATTTAGGCTTCCTAAATTCTCTCTGCAAATAAAGCAATAAGAAATTAGAGAAGTGATGTGCAGAAGTAAATGGCTCTGAGACAGTCATAACTGCCTTTGCTGGTTTACATTTTTGTGGATCTTCAAAGCAGTCTGAAAGGAGAATTGAAAGCACACAAGCTAGATTAATAGAAACTAAGGTAGTTAAAGAGTGACCCCCAGAGACACCTGAACATACTGACTCTTTGGAAAGAGCACGTCTTTTATGTGTTTTTGGTATGCAGATGGATAGTTAAGGAATAGAAAAAGATATTTATTCTTGCCTCACAACCCAGTAAAAATTTAATTCGTTCTCTCTCTCGCTCCCTCTCTCTCCTCCCCCCTCAGTTCTCAGCAAAGCAAAACAGCAGTATGTTGATTCTTCAGATGTGTATGTGTGCAGGAGCAGAATTAGCAAAGGTCCCTGACTCTATTTGGAGTGAGGGATTTGGAAACATTTTTAACTCCCCCAAGGAATTCTGACATAAGAAAACCCTAAATCTTTGGGGTGGCTATTTCCTGCAAGCAATCTAGGGGCTTCGTACTCTTGGACAAAGGAAATCTAGAGACTTTGAATGCCCTTCCTTGAGATAATATCCATGGAACTTTACAATTCAGGAAAGTAAAACTCCCTGGATCATCAAACTTTAGGAGTTCTGAAATTCTTGATTTCTCAAGTATGTATTTTTATAAACAATTATCTGTCATGAACTACTTTTATAATACCTTTTTTTAATACTTTTACCATCACTGTCTGCCAAAAAAGTAAGAAAAAAAAAATCCTTTTCTCAGATGATTCTTCCGCAGCAGAGCTCTCTGTGCACATTCCATGTCCAAAAGTCATTGAAAAGTGTATGACATACTGTTGACATAGTAATCTTTAGAAGGGTGTCCATTAACATGAAGTGTGTTTGCTTCTATTCTGTTGTAAGGGACAGTATCAAAGAAGAAGAAGAAAATGAAGAAAGTGAGCTATGATGGCATTTCCTGGGTACAGCTAACCAGGAACTAGTCATGAACTCAAGAGCTATTCATACTCTGGGAGGCCATGAGGCTGGACTTCATAATGAGGTGAGCTATTCAAAGAAAGGGACTTATGTTCCTCTTTTTTTTTTTTTTAATTAAACCCAAATATTAGTCACTCTGACGAACAAAGTGTTTGAGAGAGAAGAGAGGCTTTATTCTATTTCCAAGAGTTTTGCTGATGTGTTTGGGTTTTTAGTGTGTTTGGGTTTCTGCTCCCTGGAACAGTTTTCAGTGTAATGCTACGCCTTTACTAAAGAATTTCTTTTGTAGCAATATGTCACTATAGAGAATTTAATTTTCAAATATCAGAAGGAACTTTCTAAAGCTTCCATTCCTACTGCTATGGTCACTGCTATAGTGATCAATGAGTCAAGTTAAAGCTATTTTAGACTTTCTTGTTCCCTTGATAGCTGGAATGGAAGGTAGGAGAGATGAACATTATTTGTGACACCTTTTAATTTTTTTCTTAACTGTCTGATTTTCAATTAGCCCAAGAAATATATTTCTCTTCCACAGAGAAATTTAGTTGATTGTCTCTTAGAGTAATTATAGAATCTCTGGAAAGCAACACTGGAGATTCAGAATGTGAGGATATTTCTGTTTAGCAAGTTATCATCAATCACATTGTGCTGTGCTCCTGGAAGTGACATGTTCTCTGTATGAGATGGGAAATTAATGTCTTCATCATTTTGGTATTAAACATCTCCAGACACTTTCATAAAATTAGTAATATTAGCACCAAGTTACTGGTCAGATTTGGGGTAATTATGCCTTTCCAATATAAAATTCATACTTACGTTTCATCTATATACTTCCTGATCTGCTTAATGCTTCTGTAAGTGACTGAGCAGTTATTGTGTTCCCCTGCTGAAATGACCACCTGACAGCAGCAACAAATTGATAATTAATGTAATTCTGTGGTGTTTTTACTTAAAATCTTTCTACTTTTAAGACCTACCTAAGATATTCTCAAATATAGAGTTCAGACTAAATATCATTTTAAAATCCTGAGAGTATTTTACTTCAAAAATTCTTGGCTCTTACCTTTCTCCAGTACAAGTCCAGTACATTTCCCATCTAATAGAACATTAAAATCAGTCAAAAATATCCATTAGAAGAAATAGAAATAACTGGCACAAACAATAGAAAAAACTACCACATGCTGGGTCCTTCAGGAAAGGTAATGAAAAACTATTTGACAAACATATTATTGTATAAATCTGAATATATTCCTGGAATATGGCTTCTGCTGTTTGTGAAAAAGAGTAAGGAAGAAGCAGATGTTTTTTACTCTTAGTTGGTCCTGCCTAATATGCTGTTGCTGTCACATACTTGACTGCTTGAGTTAGTGGTACACATATGTCAGTGGGGATCCTAACCCAAAGTCATGGGTTTATTTGATCTTTTCACAATTCCTGCTGCTCACACAGGACGCAGTGACTAGAATAAAGCCTCACAAAGACAGTGCCCTGTGGATGAGCTATAAATATAGGGCCGTTGCTACTTTTGTATAACTTTCTTTAGAACAAAACTGAGCAGACAGCTTGGCAGTCTAGCACCAGTGCATTAGGTTGCTACATGGAAGATTTATTTGTCTTGGGTTCCTTACTAGAACAAAGCTATTCATTTCTTCTAAAACTGAACAAGAAATTTTATTAATGGTTAACAATGTCCTTATTTTTTTTCTCCCTATGGACACTCACTCTCTCACACATTCATTGTGGACTTTTTTCTTGGAGCAGTCTATACCTTGGTCTGCTTTCCCACTGCAATTCTTAGGAAACAGTAGATGTATCTTCATACTTCAAATTTGGGCCTAATACTAAGCTCCTGTGTGAACAGTCTGTAGAAGTTCAATGTACAATGAAAAAACAATCAAGAAAATAATGATAGTTACTTCCAACCACAAGTCTTCCAGAAAGATGAGCTATGTGGAAAAAGCATGCTCTGAACTAAAAAACCAAGTGAAATATCTTGCATTATATAGGAAGAACCGTTCTAGATCTCTCTAACCGTATGTTCACTCTTCACCAACTGGTGATAGTGATTGTCTAGGAAAGAATTTAAGACTACGACAAGTATATAGTGATGCTTCCCCGGTCTGTTCTCTATAATTTGACCGTCTGTGGGTTAGTTTTACACTTTCATGATTCAGACTCAAAAAGGCTTTGAAGAAATCTTCCTACCGTCTTCCTAGCCTTGAAGGGAAAATGGAGAGTGTTTACAATGAATATTTATCAAAGAAAAAAAAAAAGGGAATAAAAAAAAACCAACAACCCCTCCCCCCCGGCCAAACTGCCCCCAAACCCAACAGATACTCAAGAGTACCTAATAGAAAGGAAAGATGCAAGGGTCAGATTAAATCAAAATATCATAACTTCTATTTAAAATTAGAAAGGAGTGAGGGAAGGGTTATTCTGCATCCAGATGCTTCTGAATCCTTCACAAACTCCATTTTCAGTGAAAAGTGTTTGCTATCTACAGCACCATTTTCCACACCAGGGGAAACAGCAAACTGTGTTCGATCATTTGCTGCTTCCTTAATCAAACAGGCTGAAATAACGAGCAGCAGCAACTGACTGAACTGAAAGTGTGCCACGTGAAACCAAGAAGCTGTACTGGTTTATTTCTGTAAAACAGGCATTTCTTTCACTTGTTATGAACTCAATGATTGTTATTTTACTCTTTGGTTATTTTCTCCATGAATGGAATATGATTCAAACTTTGCAGTCTTAACAATTAGTCTTAACCAGCGCTGATGAGAATAGATTTTTTTAATATAAGATTAATATTACAAATATATTATAAGATTTATAAGATTAATACAGAAGTGATCCTCAGGATATTTTCAGATTAAAAAAACAAACAAACAAACAAACTGTTGGAAAAAGAAATATAAACATTTCATAGCATTTTACCCCACTGATTCAGTACAAATGTTGATGTGTGCCTTAAATCATAGATGAAATTACAGAAACATAGCAACAGTTTGATTAGACATCTTCATAGCTTTAAGTAAATGCATACAACTCAAGTGATTACCTTCCTGGCCCTACCACACTCCTAAGAAATCTCTTAAGTGTTCTGAACCAGGTTTGTCTGTAAAATTTGTCTATGTCTTGGTAAATCAAAGATGTCTATACCGTTTCCCTGACACAAAGGTCAACTGGACAGAATGCACCGTGTCCATACTTTTAAGGACTGTGTCTATCAAGTCCCAAAACTGCTTATGAAGAGTAGTCCCTTTCACATGAACACCCATAGATCCAGAAACTGTTGCTAAACCACTATTTTCAGTAGCGTTAACTGCCCCTTATCAAATTCATGCCCAGAACATGCAAACAACTGTATGAAGGATCAAATACCTGCAAACATTTATTGACATTGTTTTTATTACTATGATAGATGCACATTGACGTATATGTATATTTACTCCACCACTTAGTGTTGTTCTGGCCTTTGGTCTCCTGAATCTTTACAGGCTGCTTTTCCATGATTTCATCATATACACGAAGGGAAACATTTTCAAAGTCACAAGAGATGTCTATAGAAGTTTCTGTTTCTATATTTATCAATTCCTGTAAAGCTAGTTGACCTTAACATCATTGAAAATGACTGTATGCTGAAATAATCTATAAAATTATTCTTTTTTTTTTTTAATACTGAAACAAACGAGCTAAGAAATAACTCATAGACAGTAAAGGACTATTTGTAAATTACCTCTGCTAGATGACTTCAGTGGAGATAGGTTTTGTGGTATATTGTTAGTGGAAGATACCTTGGAAATGACCAAAGTTACTAGATGTGATGCTTCTAGTACCTAATGAAAAGCTATTGACAGGATGAAGAAATCTCTTGGGAGAAAAAAAAAAAAAAAAAAAAAAAAAGAAAGCAAAAAGAGGAAAAAAAAGAAAAAAAACCCAACAATTAAATAACTAACAAGCACAGTCAGATCTAAAAAGAACTTATGCCAAAATCTTGATCTAACATATGTTGTCTTCCAAATAAAATTAACTCTGATTTTTACTGGAAGAAGCAACATTTTATAATTGCCTATGGAGTTGACCTGCCTTTTTTCCTGAAGCTGGATTTCCTGGAGAAAGAATACGCAGGAAGCATGTGGTTCAAAGCAATATTCTAGTGTTTATGAAAGGAAAGAGTCAACTCTAAATGCTTTCTTCAAGAAAACAAACAAAATTATACCCATAACAAGCAGACATCTAATATGTTTCGTTTTATGTAATGATTTTCTTGCCAAGTTTAGTTCCTTCAGGAGACAACAAAGTAATTGCTGCACATCAGCTTTCTAGTGCTGCTCAAGCACGAATATCCCTGTAGCACACTACTGTCCAAATTATTTTGCAAACATTTGACATATTTCTAATCCTTAAAAAAATCCTAATTTATCAAAGGAGAAGTTTTTTTGGCTCTAAGTGACTGTAATTTAGCAATGGTGCTTTTCAGTATAAATCTACTGTTCCAGTTCTTTAAGAATAATTATTTTCTTGTGTTCAAATCAGTATATGCAAATGTTTGCTTTAATTAAAGTATGGCTTTAATACTATGGCTATTTTCTTAAATAGCTGTGACTGTTGTTGCTTTAAATCTGTCTTTCCATGCAGAGCACCAAGGGCATTTCAAGTTTATTGGATGAACAACTAGCCAGGCTTTACCGGCTGATTTCAATGCATCGGTTTCACTCTTGTCAGGGAAGACATTACATAGACAATTAAATGATGCTGACTGTCAATAATATGCCACGGACCTTACATTTGTGTCAATTAATAATAATGTTTGGTGCAGGGTGGATAATATTCACTGTTGTTTCTAGTTACCGCAATTATTGCCTAAAAACAAAAGCCAAGTTCCGCTCAATCCAATTTTATTACTCTCCTCGCATGCCCTGTCGCTGCTGCTCTGCCTCTCCAAGTTTCGTGGCACTCCACGGCAGAACTTCTAAGTTTGTTGTACAGGGCCATCTAGTGGCACAAGGATTATAAATCTAACGGCAAACATATTTTCAGAGCCTGTGATTCCTTCAGGAGACCCACAGAGGGATGATCAAACAGAGGAATGTGAATTCTTCGTGCTTTGAGGGACTGTAGAGAACAGGGGGGAGTGTTATTATTAGCCACAGATCCCATTCCACCAAATTACATGTAGCAAGAATAGGGAAGAATCTTGCTAACTTTTAAACCTCTCCTGGTGCTCTAGTTTCTTGTTTCAGTGAACAACACATGGCACTGGTGAGGCTGCAGTCCAGGAGTGGTGCTACTAATTCTAGTAAAAAATTTCTGCCTTTTATTATGCTATGTCCTCATCCACACAGGTTCTTAGCACCAAAATACCTGAAAACCTTCCCGAAATTCATTAAAAGTTACAACTAATATTTGTCACGTGTTGTTAGTTCTTTTCTTCTTTTGGAGAGAAACATTGACTGTGAAATGTCTTCCAAGTAGAAAAAAATTGTTTGTTGAGTCTCTATTTGAATATCTGTGTTGCTAAACAACTACACTACATGGAGTATAAAGTGGGGGTGCATGTATCAGTTTGTGAGAGTGGAAACAGCTGAGGATTCACTGCTCTGAATTAGATATTTAAGAAAATTCCATCTCTCTCAAAGGTAGTATTTGCTTCTATTGTAGATAGTTGTATTATGTTGAAAGATGAGAGCCAGACTTTGGTGGCTGCACATTTTCTACATCTGCTTGCAGCTTACTGACAAACTGTGCTTGACATAAGGTGTCCCTCTGAGTTTGCTGATAACCTGTAAGTCAAGACAGGATCTATCCTGGTGCATCAAATTATAACTCCCTTCATAACAGGGAATAGTAGTGAAAAAAGGAAAACAATATACACAATATATGTATATTTATGTATATGTAAGCACATATATGACTGATTTGAAAAAAAAATGTTCACCAATGAAATATTTATCACAAGCACACATACAAAGAGGAAGAGAGAGAGAGAGAGAGAGAGAGAGAAAGAACACACACATAATTGTGTTATGACCAGCTCCTTTTGTGTACCAAATAACAAAGGCTACATAAATTTTGTTTTCACATACAAAGATAAGCAGTTACTGCTAAAGATATGAATATTAAAGCCTATTTATACCATTACTAAGCTTTCATTCTGTCATATAACCTTTTCTAAAATCATCAAAGTTTTGCAATATTGGAATGTAAAATTCTAGGAAATAAAAGGAATGAAAATGGGAAGAAACAAACTCTACACCTGTACCGAATTCTTAGAAAAGAATATATTTACAAAATTTGTAAACTTTCCTTTTTTGAAAAAGAAAAATCAACTGATAACAAATTGTAAGTTACTGCTTATTTTTTATTTTTTAAATTCCTACTACAAAAATATAATCACTGTTGTCCTATAAAGGTTAATTTTCATATTAAATAGTAAAAGGCTTCCAGTCAAACGATTTCTGCCACTTTTTCCTCTGATTATGGCATTTTCAAAACGTTGATGTTATCAAGTAAGGTACATTAGGTGTTATTTTCAAAATCTGAATCTGAAAAGTAGTCATAATAAATCTGTAATTCGTAAAAAAATCATAGCCAGCTTTGACTTCCAATATGTCACTGTTGCTGTAACTGTCCTATTATTTCCTTCTTGGCTTTGGTTGTGAAAAAAAATTCATCCTCTAATTTTAATACAATATTGTATGTCCCAGAGCTCAATCTTTTGTATTAAACAGCCATCTTTCTCCTTGACAATTCATTATATATCTGGCATCAATAGGCAAATGATTTATGCAGATGCGGAAGAAATATCTGACAGCTGATTATGCTGTCGTATTTTCCCCAGCAACTCAACTTTTCAAAACATTAGCCAGCACTGTAGTGAATCACCAAGACAATATTCACCAGATGCAGTATCTGCAATGAGCTAATTTTGGATCATAAACTAGAAAGTACTTCTGGGGAATTGGGGAGGGTTGAGGACTGCCATTTCACACATATGGTGGGTAGTCAATATTACCCACAGTCCCATGAACTATCTGAAAAAAAAAAGTGTAATGGCCAACAAGTGCAAACGAACATGATCAAGAACTCTATCTTAGGTAGTATAGCAAATTATCTAACTGTATCTATTAAGTCATCTACATACATGCAAATGAGGAGAGAGTTCAAATCAACAATGATTGAAAAAGATTCTCATCTGATGCTTGGAGCTGAGGATCACCACTAACAAACATTGCTGGGAAGACAGGAGAATATAGAACACTGGAAACTTAATTTTTTGCTTAAATAATGTTTATACTTGTGCAATGATGCAGAGGTTTAACAATCATTTGTAAAAATATGTGACTGAGTAACTGAGATCATATGTAATGTGATGGACAGGTATTGGGTTAAACTTAGCACTACTGCAGAAAACATAACAAGTTGTAAGAAAGAGTTCTTTTTCCATATTTGAGAGAGAGGAAAAGCAGTGATGTATTCTAGCACCCCTATTAAGTTCACTTATGATGTGACTGCCAGGGCCCTCAACTCAACAAATTCTGCTGCCTCTCCCCATCCCAACTCTCTCCCTTTCCGTCCCGGGGCTGCAGTGCGGGAGGTCACAGCCACCTCTACTGTGAAGCAGCAGTGACCTGGAATAAGGTCTGGGCTCAGTCTCCATGGGTGTCTCCTCCTCCTGCAGGGGCTGTGCTCGAGCTCAGACCCTTTGCCCCGGCCCTATCCTGGGCTGCACTCTAGGGATGCCCGTGCCATCTCATCCTCTTGCAGACTCTGACTTGCCAACTTGCCTTACCTCCCACATGCTTTGGATGGCCATCTTGGGGCCAGCCTGACTGGACCTTCTCTGCTCTCCTTGCTCACAGCTGCAGGACCACATCCCACATCAGGACCCCGCAGCATCCCCATGCACTGGTGCATAAATATGTATGTTGCTGTAAGGGAAAGAAAGAAGGGACACTGCTTATAGCACTGCTCTGTGCTTGTCTCCTCAGACCCATACTGGGCAGATCTGAGCCACTGGGAGGAATTGTGGCAATTTCAATCAGTAGCTGCTGGAGAAAGTGGAAATCACTTGTTCCTCCTGTATTCGTAGAAGCCCATAGGCAAATACCTAAAAAGCCATAAATGGAGAAACTGAGAATGGAAATTTTCAATACTTCCAAAATTCATATTTTGAATTTTGTCACAAGCTTTTTGCCCTATTAAGGAACAATAGTTTGAAATAATTTCCCTTCTTATGCACCAATTCTCTGCATAGCTTCACTCTTTATCTAATCTTTCATGAAAACAACCCCAACAGATAAGAAATTAAGAGTCTCTTCCCAATTTTGGTCAACAAGAGTTACCTGAATTTTATTTGGAGGTTGAAAATCAACTTCAAAAAATTCACTGCGTAATGAAGTCCACATAACTGTTGCGTGAATCATGGCACAGACAAGTGTATCACAATATATTTAAGATACTCTTCTGAAATTCAATCCCAGACCTCTAAACAAGGTCACCATAGCTCTTTCTGTGCTGGTTGATGAAATGTGTCATGGCTCTGTGCTTCAGTGTGAAATATAACTAATGAGTATTTACTTCCTGAAACCATCAGTTATGCAAAATAACTTAAGGGTGTGGAAGGTGTGGGGGAACTGTGTCCCAAGACATCCAGCATTGGCCTCATTTCACTCTGACTGAAGTTAGTGAGGATTTTCCAGAGTTTAACATGAGCAACAGTAAGCCAGTATTACTGCCTTTTAAAAATCTCATCCTTAATGTCTCTAAGCAGCTTTGAAAGCCTGAAGTGAAAAGCCCCTTTAGAAGTGCAAAATCACTGTAATATCAGTATATTGAGGTTGGTTTATTTTTCTTAAAAACTGTTTAAAAGAAAACCTGTTTTCAATGAATTGAAAGAGTTAGGGCTTCCTGAGAAGAACAGTGTAAGTAAAGTTTAATTTAAAAGTCGTAGGCTAATATTTCTGGGTTTAGAGAAAACAGGCTTATACACATCATTCTTTATTTTGCATACAGAAAAGAAACCTGTAATCTGATATAATCTTCTGAACATAAATTGTTCACTTTTTTCTTAACCAAGTAATTCATTTACATCAGCAATAACAATATTTTTCTATTAAAATCTCACCAATAGCACAAAAAAGAATTAGAATAAATGTCATCCTGTAATTTCAGAGGTGATTAAAAAGTTAATATTAATATATAATGCTGAAAACAGCGTTTGGATTTCTGAATATTGTCTGAAGAAAGCACAAGGAAATATTTCTTTCATCTGTAATGAGCCTTAGAGAGAGAATTTAAAGAGATCTAGGAAGACGGTTGAAGTTCAAAAGACATTAAACCCAGAGCTTTGCACGTTAATATGACTGAATAATAGAACTCTTTTGAATATAAGAAAAATGCTAATCTGAGGTGTATTTTCTTGGCTTTTTTCCGAGTCCTGGCTGATGTTCATAACACTATTTCCATGCTAAATCAAAATCCACTGTTAAATTTGTGTTTGCTAATATGATAGCCCATAACCTAAGAGCTATATGGGAAGGAGAGAAATTGCATCGTTGCAGAGCTGCTTCCTTTCAAGTGAATGGGAACAATTTTACAATAAATATTTTTAGAGTGCTGGGAGGTGTAAACCTCTCTTAAACCACTTTTATTTGGGCACTGTTAATAGCACTCAAAGACTGTAAGTAGAAATATACACAATTTATGTGAACACATAATTTAATCATGAGCTAACAGATACAATAAACAGTTTAGACTAGCATGCCGTAAACTTAAATGAGAATGCTCACCACTTTCAGTGCAGGCACCCAGTAATAGTCTCTGCAGGCCAAACAGGTCATGAAAATACAGGTGTCTGTAGTTCCATGGTGTTCTGGTTTTATTTAGTGAGGGGGGCTATGGTGGCAGCTTCTGCAATAAGCTGCTGTTTCCCCTTTGTCTGGTGGACTCAGCCAGGCCTAGGGCAGACACCCTGCTGGCCAGGGCTGAGCCAATCGGTAGCAGAATGTACCCTGATAAGGCCTCTGCGGTAACATATTTAAGAAGAGGAAAACAGAAAAAAAAAAAAAAAAAAAAAAAAAAAAAAA
>WHYT01013716.1:0-44925 GCA_009806455.1 Tetrax tetrax | reverse complement strand
TTAAGAATCATTCCCTGTCCTTATCTCAAATCTCAAGCCTTTGTTTCTTATATTATCTCTCTCTATTCCTTCGAAGGGTGGGGGAAGTGAGAGAGAGACTGTGTAGTCTGGTCCCAAGTGGGGCTAGACTATGACACACGGTATAGACAGATTCTCAACCTTGCTGAGTTGTTGTCCTACACCTCTGCTTTTTACTCAGGATTGTATATATGTCAACATCAGAATTTTTTTTTATCTGAAATTCTCAAGTTACTATTAGCAGTCTAGCAATTCCACTTGTGTCTTTTGGTTGTTTTTTCCTTTTGTTTTTTTTTTTTTCCTCTTATGTTGAGTGTCTTTAACTTATGTATTGTCAATATAATATCTTATTATTTATTCTAGAATTCAGATCATCCACAATTAAGACACCTATGTCTATATAGATTACCACAGAAGCAGGGAGAGTGGCAGGAGATCAGCACAACAGTTTTGACAACCAAAGTCATTTATTTAGTAGGATAACTCTAATGAGGATCCTAACAAGACTGACCATACAAAAGAGAGAGCTACCACTAGGAAGAGGTAGAATAAGCAACTGTCCATATTTCCTCAGGGAAACTAAGAGTTCCTTCTCAAGCTGGAATAACCTTTCTATCTACAGAGCATGGGAAGATGCAAAAGCAGATAATGGGAGAGCAGATAACGCAAAGGAGAGAATGGGCTATATCCTTGTTAAAGCAGTCACCATTACTGCCCTTAATTTTTTCATTAGCAGCTGCAGAAACCTCTCTGAGGTTCTCTGTCAGTTTCTACTCCTCCTTTTCTATCTTAGAAGCAGGATCCACAGTTGCCTTCTTGTGTCCATAACAATTTCAGAAGACACTAAAGCTTATTTAAAATGTGATTGTCTCCTCCCAGTCCTCTTCTGTCATCCACAGTTTTCCCAACTTGTACTCTTTACTTCCCATTGCCTTTTCCTAAATGTTCTTACCACACTGGAAATCAGCTGGTCTTCCTCCCACCCACAGACATTTCTTGTGAATTACATTTTCTCTATGTGACTGATCAGCTTTTCTGAGGCCCAAACAAAGAACATAAAAAAAAAAAAAAAGCAATAAGGCTTTATGAATATATTTGGAAGTTACACTACCTAATCAGAAGTAGGTAGATGGGAAAATGTCATTGTCTTACAAAGTTAGTGGCTTCTTGGGTTTGTTTGTTTGGGTTTTTTTCAGTTCTTAATCACAGAGAAAGGAAGGTGTGATGGAACAAGCCACCCAGTGACATAGATTTATTTACTGAATGGGATGGGTATCAAGTGGATGGCAATTTCTATTCTATCTCTTGCATAGAAATACACTCTGCATAGGATGCCCATATTGGACAATGCCTCCAGTCCAGTTGTGATCAGCACCATGGTCTCAAGGGAATGCAATATTTTTTCCACCTGGCTGAGGTATCCAAGCCCTGGATGGCAAAATGAGTTCATCCTGTGGCAGTGATGAACACATCTATGTATATGCTTCCCCCAAGAGGAGCTACTGTCTTCACTATTTATTGTTTTCTAACCTAAAAACTCTGCTTAAGCTACCAGAGACCTTGACTGCATCACCTAAGGCCAATCTCTTGACTTTCTTCATGTCCTAAGTCAATTACCAGTTCTTACCTAAACCCCTATCATCTTCTGAGACCCTGCCATGAATGAAAAATTGTTATCAGTTCATCTGTGCATCTCTGTTTCTTTCCCATGCATACCTAAACCATTAGAGAAGGGTAGATATAGTCCATATCTTTAGAGTAAGTCTTCTCCACGATAATTAGTTGTGCTTTGTTAGTGTTGCTATTCCAATAATTCAATGAGATAGAGCTGGGCAGATGTAGTCAAGGTCTTATTTAAGTGATACTTTCTTATAAGCTTCACCCCATGGCATTCCCCCTCTAATTAATGTTATCTCAATTGAATATGTCTGTAATTTACCTTCTTCATCTTCACACAATCAAATACAGCTGGAGCAGGATAACTGTCATAGTTTTGGAGAATAAATTCAAACAATATAGAGAGGGCTTCAAGCTTTCTTCAGATTTGAGAGTGTAATAGGTACACATGACTGAGAATAGATGTCAGTTCTTAAACAAGTAGTAGCACTGAATATTCCCAGGGTGAAGACAACCACAGTACTCACTCAGCAAAGAAAGGAGTTAAAATATTTGTCCTCAGTTTCTCATAGAAGGCACAATGATTTGTCCTCCTTTGAGCTCAAAGGCATAAAGGAAGTGTCAAAAAGTGAGGGATGTCCAGCTATCCCAGTCTATTCAGTATATAAAATGATAGTCTTTATGAAATACAGAAAAACAAATGATTGAAGTATCACACCATAAAAGCAGATGAAGTGTTATATCCTTGTAACTGATGCTGTGTCTTCATACAGGCATACCCTTCATAGAAATGAGGGAAAGAGCCGGGCCTCTATAATCTCATGGGAAGAAGAAGAGTATGTGAAAGTGTCAGTCAATACTCATATGTATTAATTTAGAAATATTTATTTCTGTGACTAGCAGTCTTCTTACCATTCTTAAGAGCACTTCTTAGTCCTTGCCCCTAATGTCTCACTTAGTGTTATTATCTGACTCATCTTTAATGCTTCTCCTCTACCTCATACTAATGTTTATCAGCTTAGCTTTTGTTTCTTCATTTTTCCTCACTCCTCTTCTCATTAATCAGTAGATCTGTTTAGTATAAAGAAAAGAAGGTGGAAAAAATAACTGTGTTGAATTTAAGAAAGAGCACACAGGTGAAGATGAAATTCAGTGTTCTGTTCCTGAAACTGTCTACCAGCAGAAGTTGAGGAAAGAATATGAAGAAGATAATAATGCTGCTCCCCAGTATTCTTTCATCATCCGGATACTTCCAGCTCAAGGTATTTTTTGAGTAATGTACAGTTCCTGTATATTTATTAAACCTCAGTGGATTTTTCTTTTATGTACTACAGAAGTACCATGTATTCCTTAACCAGTGTTATTTTTTTTACTATCTGAAGCAATTTCTAAGGCTATGTGTGAACATTTTTTTTTTTTGTTATTATTTTTTTTTGTTGGTTTGGTTTGATTTGATTTTGTTTGAGCCTGGCATTGTAACTTATTGATACACAGAAAGAACAATTCACGTGCTTCATGGAAACTGGAAAAATAATAAGGAGACAGGGTTGCAGCAGGCAAATTTAGGATTTAGGAAAGAATTCAGGAAAAAGCATGCAGCTGTAACCTGTAGAGTGTTTGCAAATATTGGAAAGTTACAGTGCTCTACAACCCTTAGTATAAATTTTTTTTTCCTAATATCTAAATCTAAATCCTAATGTCTAAATCTACCTCCCTTTATTTTAAAACCATTACCCCTCGTCCTGTCACAACAGGCCTTACTGAACAATCTCTCCCCATCTTTCCTGTAGGCCCCCTTGAGGTACTGGAAGACCACTATAAGGTCTCCCTGGAGCCACCTCTTCTCCAGGCTGAACAGCCCCGACTCTCTCAGCCTGTCCTCATACGAAAGGTGTTCCAGCCCTCTTATCATCTTTATCAGCTCCTCTGGACCTTCTCCAACTGGTCCATGTCCTTCCTATGTTGGGGGCTCCAGAACTAGACACAGTACTCCAGGTGGGGTCTCACCAGGGCAGAGTAGAGGGGCAGAATCACCTCCCTCGACCTACTGGCTACACTCCTCGTGATGCAGCCCAGGATGCGGTTGGCCTTCTGAGCCGCGAGAGCACATTGCCGGCTCATGTTGGGCTTCTCATCCACCAGCACTCCCAAGTCCTTCTCCTCAGGGCTGCTCTTCATCCATTCTCCACCCAGCCTGTATTTGTGCCTGGGATTGTCCATGACCCAGGTGCAGGACCTTGCACTTGGCCTGGTTGAACTTCATGAGGTTGGCACGGGCCCACCTCTCCAGCCTGTCCAGGTCCCTCTGCATGGCATCCCTCCCTTCCAGCGTGTCAACGGCACCACACAGGTAGGTGTCATCAGCAAACTTGCTGAGGGTGCACTCTATCCCACTGTCCATGTTGCCAACAAAGATGTTGAACAGGGCCAGGCCCTGAGGGACACCACTGGTGACCGGTCTCCACTTGGACATTGAGCTGTTGACCACCACTCTCTGAGTGCGGCCATCCAGCCAACTTCTTATCCTCCTGGTGGTCCGTCCATCAAACCCATGCCTTTCTAGTTTAGAGAGAAGCATGTCGTGCAGGACAGTGTCAAAAGTTTTGCACAAGTCCAGGTAGATGATATCCGTTGCTCGTCCCTTGTCCACCGATGCGCTCACCCCATCATAGAAGGCCACCAAATTGGTCAGGCACAATCTGCCCTTGGTGAAGCCATGTTGGCTGTCACCAACCACCTCCTTGCTCTCCATGTGACTTAGCATGGTTTCCAGCAGAATCTGCTCCATGAAGCATGGTTTCCAGGAGAATCTGCTCCATAATGTTAACATGTTCAGCAGCAGCCTTCATGTTAATTGCCATTTTCCTAGCAGTTTTTAGATGATACCTGGAACAAGAAAACCAACCAACTGGGCACACCAAAATCGTCCTCAATAGCCTCACTTACATGCCATAGCATTTGGCTTTGGGAATATGACTTGTTGGAGAGTTATTAGTCAAATTCAGCCTCCCAAATCACAACTGAAATGAATAAATAAGTTTCACAGCACCACCAGAATGCATCACTGCAGTAATCTTTAAATTACAGCCATTAGTACATTTTGTTATTCATACCTGTCATTAGTCTCCTGTGTTTCATTGCAGAAATGCAGATATTTGCATACCACATGCGTAATCCCTTCTGAAATTAACTCTTGAAATTCACTGTAGCATGAAATTACCATGTATAACAGTTAACTCATGGTTAGAATTTTATAAACTTCAATTTGTGGTATAATTTTAACCTAATGTGTCTTGGTGCCTTTTTGTCATGGTAACAGGCAGCCTGTTTTGCTTCATGTACAGTACAATTACCCATTTGTGTGCACACAGATGAAAGAGAGATTCTCTATTTCAGCACTCATAGTAGTAGAAATGTTCCAAATTTACAAGTGTATCTATTTAAGTGCAAATGAGTCCAAGTTTCTCTGTATTCTGGGACCCCTCGCAGGGGTATCTTGAAATTCAATTAGTTTTTCTCTGATTTACCAAAAATGTTTGAGATCTATTGTTTTTTAAAACTGTCGGTTTTCAAAGTGTATCTGCTGAGTATTAGTCAATTTTGTGAACATCTTTACTCAAATATGGGAAGGAATCTTTTGTGTTTGTGATACCAGACTTGGTATTTCCACTCACTTACCTGTGAGTGGAAATATTTTCTGAAAATTTATATTGTCCTGTGAAATACCCTCACAAAATCTGCAGTGATCATGTAGGTTATCAAAAGTCAAAGTGAAAGAATTTTCAAGTGTCACTATTTAGATAGAAATATAGGAACAAAGGTAGTTTCCAGAGGGAAAAAAAAAATTATAAAAATAAACATAGCTTGCTCTTTTTATTTTTGTTTGTTTCTTTATTTTCAGAAGTTTACTTCAGAAAGGAAGAAATGGAAAACTACCACATGAGAACATCAGATACCGACAGTGATGAAACGAAAACATGTTCAGAACTTTTTTTTTTGTCTTCAGTATAATTTAACTCCTTTTATGTAGGAAAATTTGTCTCCTTTTGTAAGCATCAAATATTCTCATGTGTGTTCTTCATTTTGAAATCTTTTCTAGCAGAGTGATCCCACAGTCATAAAATATCCAAAGGGCCTATCTCACATTAATTTTCCAATTTTGAGATTTATGAGATCTAACTACTGTACAGAACTGATGTGTTTACTTTCAGGGAGCTAATACTAAACAAATGGAATTCAGTGCTTAAAATTAGAAAATCCCAGAGAAAGCAAGTTAAATTTCAAGGTTCTGACTGTAGTTTCGTTGAGATCCAAATGAATCTCTTAAAAACTCCTAAATACTATTTTCCAATAGTTATAAAAAATACAAGTGATAGAGTCACATTTAATAGCTTTTTCAAGTTTACAAATGTTCAAGTGCTAAAAAATATTTTTATCATGCTGTGTTCATACTCCCACAGTGACTTAAGACTGTATTTATTTAACCTAAGTTGAGTTATTTACCTCTATTATTCAAACCACCTGAGAACTCTGCCTCTGTACACTTTGTAGAGGCTGTACAGATAGTATATTTAAAAATCCAAGTAGTGACTACAAACAGTTTATAGGACTTTGAAATTAATGATCTGAAGCTGAAATTCTTAGATCCAAGCATTTCAATGCTTATTCATACCTTTCATGCCATCATTAATGCAATGTAGCGCAATCAAACAGATGTCAAGCTTATAGGATTCAACTCATGAAGAAATTCTAAGCAAGTTGGACTTACTGTCATTGGAAATGAAGAAATCTCATTATGTCCTAATTATTCAAAGATGGTGAATAACAGTGATCCAAGTAAAGATTTACAGTTCCAAAGAACATCATGATCTAAAAATGAAGTTGAAAAAGCATAAATATTTTTAGTGAAATATTTCCTTTTCTCATATATAATATTGTAGACAGGAAATAGATGGAAGTTGTATTTTTTATATTTATATTCAAGAAAATGTTCAGGAAATAAAATGTTCAAAAATGTGGAGAATTTTGTTTGTTTTTTTCACATAAAGGTTGATTTCCAAACAAATAATGAAAAAAAAAAATGTTGCTAGGCTTAGTTATGTACTGAAAATAACATAAGCCTATTCCAGTGCTCTTTAGAACTCTGCTGAAGACAGCACTTCAGGGCAGCTACACACCAACCTAACTGGCCAGATGACTGTGAAAAGACTGATTAGAAAGTCATCACAAGGTTTATGGTCTTTGCGTAGTAATGGATTTCAGGTACATAAAATATGACTAAAATGTTATTTTCATCTTTTTCCCCCTACAAAGCAACATGTTAACTTGTACATCCTAGCTGACTTTTTTTTTCTTCCTCTAGAAACATGTGTGGGGACACCTCTCGATCTTAGAAGGCTTAGTATAGAGTAATAAAGAGTGTAAGTGAATAAGAATAAAGTAAGTAAATAAGTAAAATAAAGTAAGAAAATAAGTAAAAAAGAGTAAATAACAATTAGAAAGTTTCCTTTCTTTTTGCTAATGAGAGATTTCCAGGATATTTTCTGGACATTGTTATGAAATGTTTAGATTAAGAAGATAGCTCTTTCTTCTTTCAAGAGTCTGATGAGATTGCAAATTCTTCCAGGTATTGCTCTTAATGTTTTAACAAACATACTCATCCATACTCAGTAATTCATTATCAATATGAATGTCCCTAGGCTGTAGGGAGGTGGCTAGTCTCTGTCATTTCACAGAGCTGAAAGAAAAATGAAAAGTCAACTAGGATGTGCAAGTTCAACATGTTGTTAAACCAGGATATTATTTCAGCATCACACAAAGCAACCTAATTTCTGTTCATTTTCTAGATGAGAAAGTTCAGCATTAATTTTAAACTGAACTAGCTTTTTCAGCAATAAGAATACTATGGATTACTTCACCTGTGCAACCTTGGCAAGTACTTCAATAGCAAACCTGACAGACCAATTAAATGTAAGTGCTACACTGAACCTGTCCTTTGAGGGAGCAAAATCCTATTGAAGAGCGATTTCTCCAATACAATGAGAATGGAAAATTGATTTACAGGCTAAATGTGTCAGTTCTTGTAAACAGAGTTATAACGAGGGTCTATATAATGTCAGATAAAGGAACAGAGGACTGAATGGAGGAACAGATAACATTTCAGTATAAATGAAGTATAATTGTTCGATCAATAGTTTGCTGTAAAGATTTAGGTAAGATTTCACTAGACATCGATCAAACAAATATCTCTTTGTACAGAGAGCAATGAACTGCACGTTTATGATGGGAAAACATGCAGAAAAGAGTTAAAAGGATTAAAAGCCACTAAAATGCACTGAAGCAGATCACACTAATGAATAGTTTTTTACACCAGCTAAATAGTATGCTTTCTCTTTCTTTCCCTCTCCCTCTCCACCCTATTTCTTTGTCAGCAAAGACAGCTGCTGAGGTAGGCTGGCTGCTGCAAGGAGCTTTTCAATTCCAGGTGTTCTTACAACAAAGGAAGTGCCGTTCTTTAGGTGTGAAGTAGCTACTGATAAGAGTAAAATCCATAAAATGAGTACCATAGCATTCAGTCTCAAAACACTTAGTACAAATAGACATTTGCCTAAAGGATCATTCCCCAAGTATTGATACAACAATTTTTAACTGGCTTAAACATCCATCCTCCTGCTTTTAAGAGATTTAGCAATCTAATCAGGGAGCAGTAGCAACACTATGTGATTTACAGCACATTAAAAAATGCAAATACTAAAAAAAATAATAGGAACAGACATGATTACTGTCTATAAACACCTCAGGAGTGAGCAGAATAGCAAAATGCCCAGGAGGAGAAAGAGCTATTTAAGCTAAAGGACAACGCTGGCAATTTGTAATTAATAAATTTAGACTGGAAATTAGAAGATTTCTAACTATTAGAAGAGTCAGAGTAAGCAACAAACTCCCAATGGGAGGAGTGAAGGAAAAATATCTACTGGCTTTCAAGACACATCCAAACAAGTTTGTGAAAGGGATTACAGAATAGCAGGAGATTGGCCTAGTTTACCCAAATCATTTCCAGTCGTATGTCATACCTTGATAAGCATAATGAAGAGACGAACAGTAATTCATAAGGTGATACCAATCTCTGTCTCTTTCAATTGGCTGGAAATGGTATGTTAAGTAGGAAAAAATTACTATATTCACTGAATAAAATTTGTTGCACATAGTTTGAAAATCTGAAGTGAAGAATAATTTGATCTCATGGGCCTATTTCCCAGGCACACCAATCATGTATCTCAGAAAAGGATACATAAATGAACTGAAGCTTATAACTACTGCTCTGACTAGGTAGTATGATTTAGTGAGGACATAGAACCTCATAGTCCCTTAAGAGCATCCCTAAAGGAAGTATGGCATAGCATAACCTTACCATGCCTATTTTGCCAAAGTTCTCTAAAAAAAAAGCAGTTAGAAAGCATGTATTAGAGATCCTGACACCAACTGAAGTCACTGCTGGAATGTCCACAGACCTGAATGGAGTAGCCATTCCACTTGGAGCTTCCCAGTGTTGTTATTTAATTGAGTATCAAGTTTCTGTAGCCTTTAAAGCAAGTATTTGCAAGTCTTAACTCAACAACTGCATAAGTACTGTGCTAGACATACTTTTCTAAAAGTCAAGACTTCTTTTTTAGTTGATTTATGTTTCAAAACAGACATGCTAAATAAGAACTAGTAATGTGAAACTATCCCCAAAACATGCCCCAAAACCAAAAAGAACAAAAAGAAAAACAGAAGTGCTTACCATCTGGACCAGTTGGAGAGGGTCCAGAGGAGGGCCACAAAGATGATCAGAGGGCTGGAGCACCTTTCCTATGAGGACAGGCTGAGAGAGTTGTGGCTGTTCAGCCTGGAGAAGAGGAGGCTCCGGGGAGACCTGATAGCAGTCTTCCAGTACCTCAAGGGGGTCTACAGGAAAGATAGGGAGAGACTGTTCAGTAGGGCCTGTTGTGATGGTTTTAAAATAAAGGGAGGTAGATTTAGATTATAGATATTAGGAAAAAAAAATTTATGCTGAGGGTGGAACAAGTTTCCCAGAGAGGTGGTTGATGCTCCATCCCTGGAAACATTCAAGGCCAGGTTAGATGAGGCTCTGAGCAACCTACTGTAGTAGAAGATGTCCCTACCCCTTGCAGAGGAGGGTTGGACTAGATGACTTTTGAAGGTCCCTTCCAACCCTAACGATTCTATGATTTCTAATTTTTCTAATTCTGGGGTATTGATATTTAAATTCTCATTGTAATTTCATTTTAAAAGTTTTAAGACATAACAATAGGCCTTATTAGAAGGGTAGTTTATCTGAATTGCTAAGATTACTTCTCAGTGGCAGTAAAACTTACTTGATTACCATTCTGCCTGAAATTGATAATATTGTTATTAATTTTTATTAGTGAAATACATATAGGACTGAAAAAGCTCTGGATCCCGTTGTGCTACATGCAGTATGGACACCTAATTCTGCCCAAATAGTTTTGGACACTGGAAAAAATACAGATGTTTCTTACCTTACCCAAAGTCAAGCAGCTAATCGTTATCTAAACAAGACACAAGACTCTGCTTCCATCAGTCTGAGTCCTTGCAGTCTTTTATGTATTTATGTACTCTTGAATTTTGCATTAAACCCACAAATTCTTATCCTGGAAAGGCAAGAAGAGGAGATTGTTCTCAAATTACTGCTTCTAGAATATTTCTTCCTGGGCAATGAAAAAAACTGTGAACTTTGAGAAGACCATTAGGATTGAGTCTTTCTCTCTGGTCAATGTTTAACCAGCAGGTGATAATACAAAAGGTAGATTACAGTGATAATTTAAACTCACTTCAAGGCTCTTCTCTTTGTTTCTTGACTGGTGTCCTGATTCCAGCTGGGATAGAGTTAATTTTCACAAGAAGCTGGGAGGGGACATAGCCAGGATAGTTGACCCAAACTGGCCAAAGGGATTTTTGGTACCATATGATGTCATGCTCAATATATAAAGTGGGGACGGCAGCAGGGGCAGGATTGCCGCTTGGGAACAGGCTGGGCATTGAGTTCTGAGAGGTAAGCAAACTTTTGAGCACCCTCACGGAAGAGATAAAAAAGTGCCTTACAAAAGCTGTGCTTGCTGTTTGGGATAGCTGCAGCCAGCAGAAATCAGACTCCATGTATGGCTCGCTCTCACATGTAACTTTAATATAACTTTTTCTATAGCTTTTCCAGAAGTCAGAGACCAGCTCTGAGGTCTCTCTCAGACTGGGACTTTCCCTGATTCAAGCTGAGGAAGATACTGCACTTCTCAGAACAGGAACCTGCTGTGCCCTGTCTGGTATCAGAGCTAATTTCCAGCTCAGGGTGTTTTGAGGTGAGATCTAGCAGGAATGCAGATTATTTTAAGGCATTATTATATTCTACTTGACCGTGAAACCATTTACTTAAAAAAGTGCTAAGACATTCTTAATTTAAAAGTGGAAGAGATAATCCTACTTGAGATTGATAAAACTCAAAGTCTTTATCAGCTACTTTGCCTGTAGAGAGCTTTGGGATGGAAAGGATTAACTCACCTGCTTCATTTCAAGCAGATGAAGCCTGCAAAACAGCTCTCTAGAGAATCTGCTCACATAATTGAGGGTCTAGCACCATTTAAGTGCCGGACTTGTGTCAGCTGTGTCACATCTGCCAGGCATCTGCAGTTTAAGTCCAGGCAGGACAGCCAGAGTTAAATGGATGCTTATGCAGATTATATTTCATTATGCTCTGCTCTAAGCCTCTGCCTAGCATTTCAGGTACATTGATCCTTCATGCTAGAGACACAGTTTTCCTTCTCAATCAATATAAATTCAAGGAAACACATTAGTTTCTGTACATATACCACTACAAACAGGGAGGACTCTTCCTCTCTGCCCCCCTACCCCCCTGTCACACACGTATCTAAGTATGCATATGACTGTAAGCAGAATAATTAGGTGTGGCACCTAAGACATAAACGTCTGATAAAGCTTCAGAAGAAATTTAACTATGCGGCCCAAGGAGTTCTCCAGGACAGTAATAAAGAAAAATATGCCACAAACCTAAGGTCTACTCCATCCAATTTCTAGTTCCAATCCTTAAATAAGTCATAGATCTTCTCACTGAGCTGTTTTAGCCATATCTTTCTAATTTTTTGCTATGTTCTTTCCAACTCTTGTAAGAAATAATTAATCCTATTAGTCTTATCCCTGAAGGCTTGTTTCTTTCACCAGGACTATCTACAGAGACCCAGCTCTATTTCTGATTCTTCCATAAATCTCAAAAAAAAGAGAGAAAGAAATTTATGAGGACAAAAATGAGGTATGAAATGGGATCAAACACATGCATTATTTGCCTGTTATTATTTGCCTTTCAGTATCTGAATCACGCAAGCATTGCTTTCAGTGTCTGAATCGCACGAGCATTGTGTCCTTCATAGGAAGGACATGTCCTCTTCAGGAGTTTTGAAGTGAAAATATAAGCTATTTATGAGGGATTTTGTAGAAAAGGTATTCCCAATATGCTCTAAAAAGTACCTCTCACTCCTTTCCTGGATCATCTCATTTCCACCTGTGTATACTTCGTCATAGAGTTAAATATTGCAGTTAGCTGAGGTGTTTTCTCTATGCGTAGTAGGGAAATAATTTATCCGCATGACCCAAAGCAAATATCCAAGCCACGTGCATCTAATTAAAGTTGTTTTAATCGGTTTTGATTGAGTTTAATCAAACATTTACTTTGGGTTTTTTCGTTGCTTATAATTAAGTCATTTGTTGTTGTTTAAATACGATAAACAAGACACTTAATGAGCACAATTGCAAAGCACTATGCAACTCTGTAGGCAGTCATGTAATACACACTAAATAAAGTAGGGCTCACAAAACCACTTTCTATATTCCTATCCGTACTCAATAAACTCTGAAAACACTTCTCAACACCTTATAACAAGCACAAGGTCATTATTAAGCTAGAATGCTCTACGTGAAAAATGTCAGACTAATGCTAAGGATTTAAGCTTATAGAGCATGAAGTAATTCCTTAGCTGCATACAGCTGCATACTCCTCAAAAGTAGACCAGACTCTGTGCTAAATAGGAAGGCAGAAGTTCATAGTAATTCCATTTCCTCTGACTTGAAATAAACTGTTTTTTTTTTTTACTTCAAACATTACAGCTGCCTGAATCACAAAAGTGAGAGAGACCAATCAGACACCTCAGAGGTTCTCCAAGGTGTAAAAGACACTGGGATAGCCCCACTGACCATCACCTACTTGGACTGTGGCATTTCAGAGAAACACTTTCCTATAATTTCCTATAATTTCTACTTCCAAGACTTTACTAACCTGCTATGTAAATGCTCAAAAAACCCCCAATCAACAAATGTCCATTTGAAAAATGCTCTTATAGTCACGAAAATTATAATTTCAGCTACAAAGGGAGATTATTGGATGTTGGGAATGGAAAGGTTCTCAATCTGTTCACAATCTGAGGACAAACAGCTGTTTTCCTATTAATAGTCATAAAAACACTCTACAGAAAACATATCATTTACCCAACTACTTTAACAATAAAAAGAACCTCAGAAGTCTACACTTTCAGTGGTAAAACTAGTTAAAAAATAGAAATCTATATTATTTATAAAAATAATACAGTGAAGTAAATGAATATAAATAACTTGATGGAGTAATCTAGCACCCGGCTTTCTCAAGGTGTTATTTATTATTGAAAGCAAAAGATTTAGATGTTTCGTTTAACTGTGAGACCATCACAGTCAATATTCTTTAAAACTAGGAAGGAAAAACTAGGGAATGCAAACTAGGGGCTGTTTTTTTTTTCTTATGCAGCAAACAGGTCTTCTACATGAAGTTCATTACACTTTGTGTTTTCCTGTAGTCAGGTTGATTCCCATGAAAGCTCTCTGTGGTTCTGAGTATTTTTGATCTTTTGAAGACCTTTCCTTAAGTTTTTGTTGCCCAGAGAGGTGGTGGATGCCCCATCCCTGGAAACGTTCAAGGCCAGGCTGGATGAGGCTCTGAGCAACCTGATCTAGTCGGGGGTGTCCCTGCTTCTTGCAGGGGGGTTGGACTAGATGACCTTTGAAGGTCCCTTCCAACTCTAGCCATTCTATGATTCTATGATTCTATGACTAGGACTTCTATGCCTGATACTTTTCAAACCTCTGCTAAGTGCTTGTCTGCAGTTTTGATGCCTAGATATAAGCGGAGTCACTTAAAAATTAAACACCCACATATTTACCTTGGAATATCTCAATTAAAAAAATACTATGTCAGATGATCTCATCTTCACAAAATACAGTCTAACTTTCCCTGTGGTATATATGCATGCATGAGTGATTACACGTGTATTTGAACCTTTGGAAGGTTCATTCTGTTTTTAAACATCTGCATTTAGCATATTGTATTGAATGCCTTTCAGTGGTATATTTCATTTAAAGTTAAAGAGGAACTTTTTCAGTCTTGACAACATTTTTTATGTTTAGTAATATGCACTATAAGCACATAATGACTTTATTTTCCCACTCAGTTGTCTTTAATAGTGTAGTCTTCAACAGAAAAGTTTAATTGAGCAGATTAGTGCAGCTCATGACCAGACTGTCTGTATGTGCATCTTAGAATGCATTCACTTATTTTCATAAAGATGGTGCAACACTTCTTCTACAGTATAAATGGAAAATGAAAATAAGAGTAGACATGCCTAAATTTTTTTTTTCAGAGGTGAGTAAAGTGAATTATTAATAGACCTCAAACCCTGAGTGCTGAAAACCAATATGTCTGTGAATATTAAAAAATATGAATAGTCCAGTTTATAGCAATGTTTGTGTCATCTCTTGTATTAACAAAAATGTTCATCTGCTGGGGCTCTATCTCCCAGTTCTTTTAATTCTTCTTCATATTGTAATGCAGCATCTTATTAATGTGAGGCATATTGTAACACTTTTCTCCCCTATCTGTTCAAAACTTCAACAAAGAAAACTTTAAATAGGAAATTAATGAAATTATGCCTTTTCTGAAGGGAAAACAAAAATTCTGCTGTAAACTGCTCTGTATTCCACAAGATGGAGCTCAATCTCTATATTGCAATTCTGTAACACCTTTAGAGATGGTTGTTGTCCTTTTGACATTCTCTTGTACGAATAAGCAACAGTCAAGACAAAGAAACATGATGTAATAGTCCTGTGTTTATGAATGATAGAAATATGTGCAGAAAATACTGCTTGGATCCTACCATGGTGTATCTAGCATGCAAGTTACAAACTTAAAATTTAAGAATCAAATGCTGTTTTATAGCAGAAATAATATTTTATTCCTATATGACATTTAGATTCATAATCCAGCATTTATGCAATAGAACAGTACAATGATTTGCCACACAGAGTGAGTTCTATGCTGGGTAAACATAATGATCACATCTTTGACCCGAAAAAGAACTTGACTCCTTGTGTAAAACCAAAGTCCAGAATCTGAATTACATCCTCAAAACATTAATCAGCTAGAGATTTTTCTCTGAATATCACATTTCATTAAAAGTAAAAACAAGGATTGTCAGGTTATCCTATCATAATTCTGTGACTGAAAAGTGTAGGTGTCTGCAAAGGTTCAGCATTCTCTGTGTGGGTAGCACACAGTCAGTGTGATATTTCACAGCAATACCTGAGAATCACAGAATTGCAATTTGGCTGGAAAGGACCTTTGGAGCTCATCTAGTCCACCCCCTACACTAAATCAGAGCAGGGACAACTTTGTGTAGATCTGGTTGTTGTTAATAATGTGTCCAGCTTTCTGAAAGGTACTGACAATATGTAATCCTGATAATTTAAAAATATCATCTATGTACTTGCAGTACTTGAATATAAATTTTAGTGGAAACATGAGTCTTTCAGCTACAGAATACGCTATTGGCACACATATTCTGGGACATAGTGAGTACATGTAAAATCTGTGGAAGTAAATCAAACTGAGATGGAAAGCTTTTAACTTTCACTAAAGGACACATCCAAAAGCCTACTCAGTGATGTATGCTGCTTTGGTACATCTTCCGTGGAAGGAATAACATAGGCAAGATAATTATTTAAGTTAGAACAACTTTAGCATCCAGAAACCTCATTCAGCTAAGGCACAACTATGGCAACCTCATTAAACATTGCAACTCATTTTGCAGTGGTTTCATATGCCTTAAGAAAAGTTTCATGCATTTTCAATTGTTGGATTATAATTTACGTTTGCTTCTGTGAGCACAGTGGGTTTGATCTAGCATAATCTGGTTTCAGAAGCATGGAAAACCTCAAACATCCCTTTATTTCATTCAGTGAAAGCTTTTCTTGGCTCACAGATGTTGCAGTAATATCTATCAACTTTCACCCAAACCAATTAAAAAAAATAATTTAAAATCACTTTTGATAACGTTTTCAAATTCTACTTTTTTTACCAGTCCTATTCCACAGAAATTTTATATATCTCTCATCCAGCTTTTATCCATATCCATGTTCTGAACAAACATGTCATGTAAATTTCTCATGCTCTACTACTATACCCGTTACCTTTTAGTTTCTACAAACTCAAGATTCTTCCTTTTTCTGTTCTCCTTTGTTGTTCTCCTCCCTTTCAAACATGTACAAATCCAGGTTCCATACCCCTAGTTTTGCAACAAACTCTGACGTTATATTCCTTTATTATTGCTACCCTGCATGCCTATTACTCCCAGTCCACTTATCTATCCTCCTCAGAACCTCCACCACTTGTGTGCTGTCTTTGTAATTTCTATGGCCATTTCTATTCTTCTTCTTTTCCTTTCTCTGGGACATTTCTTCCACTTAGAATAAAAAAAAATTGAACAAAAGTACAGCCATTCAAAGCACTTTTACTGCCATCCAAGATTCTGATTTATGGAGACCTGAATCATTTCATCTAATCCTCCTGTCTTTGCACCTACCCACTGTAGACCAGATCAGGCTGTTGGTATTGGGACACTCTTCTCATCATTTCTTGCAAACTTTCTCAGTTCTCCTTCCACTTTCAGCACTTGGAGGAAGTTTTCTCTCATCTTTACAACTGCTGCCATATCCTATTGCTGCAAATCATCTCACTATATTTCAGCTTTCCTCTTTAACTTCAGCTTCAATCTCTCTCTCCTTCCCTCAGCCTCCTGTACTTTTCCTAGGCTTCTTTGTTAATGATCCATTTGATCCCTTTAACTCCTAGTTCTGTTTTCATTTGCCCTGCTGCTTTGCTTCAGCTCTCTGACTTGCCAGAATGCTCATCCTTTACATTCAATACTTTCATTAAGCTTCACTCTCTTTTTCTGTCTGATTTCTCTGTTGCTGACTTTTCCTCATTCCAGCTATCAGATAGTCTCTCTCATCACTGATCGCTGGGCTTCACTGTCTTCCCTTGTGACATTGCAGAGCAATTCCTTTTGACAGCACTGATAAGTGCCTTATGATTACATTCTTTTGGATTTTTTTTTCCTGGGATGGAACCTTATGGGCATTTTTCAAATATGCTTAATCAGTTAGGCTTTACAAAATGGTTCTCCTTTCTCAGCCACAGAGTTAGAAATGAGTGTATTCACTTGCAACAGACGAGAATTTTTTTTCAGTTTCTCCTTTTGGTGAGGATTTTTTGCATAGAACATTCTCTTCCCATTGCGTTATCTATCAAATTCTGGAAAGGGTGATATTTTCAATCTGAATGAGAAGGATTTTACAGACAAGTGTTTACAGTTTCTAGCCTTGAGGCTATTTCACTATGTAATGGTGAAAAGGTTATTAAACTAAAGCGATAAAGTATTTACAGTCAAGTCACCATCCCATTTGCTGGATTACACAGCATTTTTTTCTCCTTCTCTAGCTTTCTCACATGCACAGTGGGGTATTTAATTAACACTAAGTGTAATAGCTTTAAAAGGTAGATGTAGACCTCTTCTATAAATAAAACCTAGCACATTACAGAGTGTCTTACTATGTGTTACGTCGTAGAATGCCTAATGAGATAATCAGAACTTTCACATGGAAAGTGGGAAATCTGAGTACATGTTAACTCAAGAGAGAAGGGAAATAAATGAAGGAGGACTACATGGCTAGAATCAGAGAATCATAGAATGGTTTGGATTAGAAGGGATCTTTAAAGGTCATCCAGTCCAACAACTTCAACTAGGTCATGTTGCTCAAAGCCCTGTCCAACCTGATCTAACAGTACTGGAATAGACTTTAATCTGAGTCATCTAGTTAGTAAGAGTTCAAACTACTACTGCTGTTTCATTTCACATGCTTAAATTTCATTAAACAGTTTTCAGAAGATATTAACTATCACATAACTGGCATATTTGGTTGACAAGGGAAGCCATGTATAAAAACCAGGAAGACAGATAATGTTTTAAAATATTCTAAAAATCCTTATAATAAATTATATCTACATTTAAAATTAAAAGGAAGATATACTTAATCAACAGAACAAATCTGAAGAAAATTATATGAAAAAGTAAATTAATCCCACAGTTTTCCACAAAGTATTGTTTAACTTACTACAGCAACACTCTTATGACATATGTTGTATGACTGTACACTGTTATCTGGATTAATCACTTTTCTTAGAACTGTAAGTAAAATAATTTATAGTTCCAAATAGTGGATGAGTGGAAAATCACTTGGGTCTTTTTATCATTTCTCTCTTTTCAATTCCCTTGTCTTTTTGTGTTTCTTTTCTCGAACATCTTTGTTCCATTTTCTGATTCTTCTGGGATTGACTTGGAGTTGGTTAGATGGCTGGATAGTGACGTTTAGTTCAATCTGAAGAACAGAAATATTGTCGACTACAACAAAGCTTTTAGTCATGACTCGGATTAGGCAACTGTTAAATGGGAGATTTAACCTTTGGTTGGAGGCTGCAGCAGAGGATCATATCTTATGTTCCTGAGAACCTGTGTCAAACTCTGACCTGTCTTAATTCCATTTCGTATTCACCAAAACAAAGCAACCACACAAAAAAAGGATACCTTTGACAGCACATCTTAGCTTTCATTAATAGCCAAACAGAGCAGTGTAAAACTCCCCTAGTATTAGACATAGGACTGAATAGATGCAATCTCCAGTCTTCTCTCTTACAATTATACTTACATTTTATTGCCAAAAGTGTTGATCATATCTTTTACTCCAACATGCAAACCCCTGACTTTGGTGGAAAGAGGCTGGAAGGAGTGGGGGAAGGCACAGAAGAAGAAAAGATCAAGGCAGAAGGCACAGTCCTTATTGCAGGGACCTCAGCTTTGCTCTGACACAGAATAATACCTCATTATTCATGTTTTTTTTTTTTTACAGCATGACAGTTCCCCAACTAAGTTTTGCATTCAATAAGGTGTTGTCACAGAATTAATTTGATTAACAAGCACCTACTAAGACCCTGCTAGAGCTGAAATGTTCCAAAATAGGGGTGATTGCTTACTTTGCTCCTTAGATTCACAGTGCCTCAAGATGTGCCCCTCAATATAGTTGTACACTTCTCAGTAGGTCTCCAACGGCTTTTGTTACAACTATATGAGTAAGAACCAGCAGAAACCACAACGAATGACCTTTCTTTTGGTCATTGTTTATAATGACTTCATATGCTTGAAAAATTTCAAAATCATTCACTTGTGAACTTTAGTCACACAACAGTAAAGGGCATGAGGAGGAAAAAAGAAAATACTAGCTTTTCTTCCCTTTTGATGTAAATCGAACTGTTTGTTCTGAAGATGTCAAAGTCACGTCAGTCAAGATGGTAATTAAAAATTTTAATCGAGTCTTCTGAAATAAAAATAAGGTGAAAGACCTTAGGAAAATGTGCCACTCTCTTCTAGAACACAGTAGGGAAATCAGAAGATTCAGAAGCCTTTGGAGGGTTTATATACTTATATTCTTAATATGGTAATAGCAGACACTGCTAGCCATACTGATAATACTGTTTTTTTTAACATCTGTTGATCTCATTCTTGCTGGTATGTCTCAGCTGCCTATATGTTGGCAGAACAATTATTTTTTTTTTTTCTGCAAGGCAGAAACCAGAAAGTCATCAAAATTTCATCCCAGTATTAAATAAAACATAAATTGTGATTGCTGTGCTTCCTAATAAATGATGATGGTGCTAGGAATGTAGAACTGGCACTTTCTATTTTTTTGTTTTTTATTTCGAAGTTTTTTAGCACTTTCAACAATTTACCTGAAAAATAATTGAAAAAACAGAAATCTTGATACTGTCAAGTCAAAGTTGGGCTGTTCAGAAACCTTGGCATCAAACTGTCTCATAGCTGGAGTTAAACCACAGAGCTCAGAGTAAATTCTTGTCCCCACACAGAAACATTAGGAGGTTTTTCACCCTAGCTCATCTTTCAGCTCAAAGAAAGTTAAACTGCGGAGAACATAAGGCTTCCTTTACTGTGTGTTTACAACAGTAAAATAACTTTCTCTACTGTGAATTCCTTCTTCTTGTATTGGGTGTGTTCACACCTACATAAGGCACACGCACAGTAGTCTTGTATTCCAGAACAAGTCCTAAAACATAATTCAGTAAGCCTGACTACTGTCATTGACTTACAGAATTAATTACTATTTTCTCTACTTCTTAGTGCCCCCTTTCTGGGTTTTTCCAGCAAATTTTGCCACAGATGAAGCACGTAGAACAGATGCATCCCTTTGAGTGAGGTGGAGAAAGATAAATGGAAATATACATAAATGAAATGACTAAAGAAAAAGTTGATAAGAGATTTGACAGATTCCATAAAAATATAAGGAATCTTGACGTTCTTGTGTGAATGAAATAGGAAACTCCTTCTTGCTTTTATGATCAATTTACAGGAACTAGATTGTTTGGTACTAAAAAACTCAAAGTATGGAGTGCCCACAAAAACAAGGACATAGCATTTGACAGCAGTGCTTCCATAGACATGTGTTAAGAGACATCTACTGCCTCTGAATAGTGACTCAGAATAAATAAGGAAGTTCTTCTGTGTTGTCTTCAATGAAGAGAGGCTTCTACATTAGGTATTATAAATTTCCCTTGAGGAAGCTGTTGAATATTTTTCATGGCACAGAGGTACGAGCTTAACCCCTGACTTTGTTTTCTGACATTGTGGTTTTATTTTGAACTGGAAAAAAAAATCATAGTTGGAGTATTATGAAGAAATGGGAGACTGAAGATATAATTTAAAAACTCAATAATCAGATCCAAATGAATAGGGTTTCAGTACAACTTATTAATAAAATTTTTCCCAAAATATGGAGTAGAAAAATGTATTATTTTATCAATCTATTTTTCCTTCTGTTTCGTCTTCATTATTAAAAATGTGAACAGGTCTTTTTGTTGGTTTATTGATTTGGGTTTTCACTGTAGATATTCTGTAGTGTTTTCAAATTTGTGTTGGGCAGGGACAGCAGGTGGTATGCAGGATGGAAGGTGCATTGGAATCTTACAAATAGTGAACAAAGAATATTTTTTGCAAAATGTTTTGGTATTTAAATTCTATAGAATTCATCATTTTAATGGAAATCAAATACACAAATACCTTTGGTAATCTGTGTCAGAAATATTATACTGTATAATCAGGTATAGCTCAGAGGAATGAATTAAGAGAGTTACTTGATTAAATTCCCAGTTACTGTTGCCCTGAGTATTTGTGCCAGCAGATGCTTTTAATGAAGCTGGGATTTATAATACAAAGGGAAAATATAAGGAAAAAAAAAAGGTTACAAGTTAAAGGAAACAAAGGAAAAAGAAAAAAAAGTTACAACACAGAAGCTCACTACTGAGTTTGATCTAAGGTATGACCTGTCTCCTCAAGCTTCCTTTCCACCCACTGGCTTCACAGGCAGCACACAGGCATCAGGCAGTTGAGGCAGGCAACTCCAGCACAGCAGTCAGCCTGTACAACCAGTGTGGTAAAATACGGGATGTGGTCCAGCCAGTGCTGGTTTTATTCAGATATTTAGGTTTTTAGTTTTAACTTAAAGGGAAGTTGTCCATTCTGATTAGGTGACACTGACTTCATTTTGATGCACAAAAAGAAGAGCTTTAATTGTAGCACCAGATTTTATAATTGTTTAACAGAAACATTGAGCTGCATATCTTTTTTTTTTTTTTTTTTTTAATTAAATGCCAGTCTATCTTCAGATCATCTTGGGAAAGAATACTTCTCATCCATAACCACTTTCATCTATCTTAACTACTCCACTTTTCACTGGCACTGAATTCTTTAGTATCTTATTGCTATGTTACTTGTAAGATGTATATTTTATTCTTAGTAGAACTTTCTTGTGTTACCTTTTTGTAATCTTTTGTATAATTTCCTTCACAACTGTTTTTCCTTTCCATAAGCTACTATACAAGGCTCTTTTCCTCATCCTTTCTCTTTTCTCTAACTCTCAAACTCTTTTCCCTTTTTGTCTTATTCCATTTCCATGCATATTCACTGTCATGCTCTTTATTTCTTTCTTTCTCATGTTCATTCATGGCTTCTGTTACTCAGCACCCACTTAGAGCCAAGAATCTGTCAAATACCTGTTTTCATAACTTACATACATTATCCTATACTCTCTCTACCTCCACATAGTTTGAAGTCTCTATTCCCCATCTCCCTTTTCTGTATGCTAATTGATTAATTATGTAGTTAATTGATATTTTAGGAAATCAGATACTTCCGAGACCCCTTCCCACCAATTCAGGGAGAAAATAAGCACAGGACTGGGAAAATAGTGATCAAGGAGACGATAGCTAATATTACTTTTACTCTAGGTGTTACTGTAAGATAGAGGATACAGACAATTCGGGATGCAAAACAGGGAAATCAGATGCAATCCTGAAAACATACACTGGAGTCTGAAGGAATTGAAAGAATCAGTGGAATTTGTCCTCCTTCAGAGTCAGATAGACAACCTTTGGTCTGACAGCTATGTTAACTCTTACATCACTTCTTATTTTCCTTTTTATTTACAGGTTGCTTGCAGGGAACACTACTTACTCACTGAAGAAATAGCAATAAAGGATTTAATTTCTTCTTCATTTTGAAATGAGATGTGCAGCTCCACGTTTTTCCTCCTCACATCTGTTTTTGTATATGTATACATATCTTTTCTTTATTTGTAATGCAAATGGTTTGCTATGGTAAAAATGCAGACGTTTACCTATGCATCACTTAATAATGAATTCACAGTGTTGAAAATTAATGCATTACTCAACTTCCTTGTCAATTTATTTCAAGCAATTTAACATTTGTGATGCAAGCCATTAGTAACACTGCCTCACCACTGGGAATTTGCCAATTTAACCACTGCCAGCATTGACTTATTTCAATAACTAGTAGAAAGAAAATAATAAGGATAGTTTTTCATACAGTTGGTGATTCATAATAGGATTTAGTGCTATTAAAAAAAAAACAAACCATAATTGTTCAAATACAGTCATATATTTAAATATATTCCTAACACTGAACTAGTGTAGGTTAGACAAGAGAGCCCATAAAGACAACAGCATTAATGTCAGGACACAAAAGATCCTAATACAGTTCATAATAATTGTCATTTCAGAATGGTACAAATTAGATTTCAGAATGATGAAAATCACTATTTAAAAAAAAAAAGGCTTATACACAAAAGGTAACAGTAGCCATCTGACAGAAATTACTTTTCTGCATTCCATTATTTGCCACAAAAGAATAGATTCTTGGGAACTATTTGGAAGCCATTCAATGCCAAATGAGTATTAAGAAAAACAAAACCACCCCCCCAAACCTCTTCTATTTCATAATTAATTGAAAAGGTAAAAATTATAATAATCAATATGATAATGTTTTACTAGCATTTTTAGTTCTCAAAAGCAAAATGTTGTAAAGCAAAGATGGAATAATCACGTTATGCAGTGCTGTACTTGCAATAATTTATCTAGGATCCCTTAAAAAAGCACCACCAAACCCTCACTCTTTCATCTGGTAAATCTCTTTGAATATATGTGCTTTGGAACAAGAAGAAGAAAAGCTTATGAGAACACTTTTAAAGCAAAAAAGAAAAAAAAAGCTCTTTGGAAGACACAACTAGATGCATATGCTTTTAATTGGGATCATCATTATTAGAAATGTTTGCATTGAGGAAAGTGTTTATGAAAAAGTTACTGAATCTTTGTCTTATGCCTTAACTGCTGGCATGGCTGTGACCTTTAGATAGGTTTTAAAGTCTGTGCATATATGATCAGTACATAGTCTTTGATCTTACTGCAGGAGTGGCTTTTAAGATGAATCAAAGAGATGGAAGGCATGATAAGAAGTAACCAAGGCTGTGGATATGCTGTAAGCCCACGCCAAATGCATCTAAACTATATCTGATGTGCTTATCTGGATGGATAAAGAGGATTCAAAACAAGAGCAGCATCATTCAAAATGAGAGAGCAACTTAGATGAGTGGATCAATCACTAGAGGAGACTCTCAGAAGGCTGAACACACAGATTAACTTGGTGACCTATCCAAGTTTACAGCAAAACTCTAGGAAACCGGTGCAGAAGTTCAGGAATAAGACATTATTTTTTGTTATTTCCATGATTGGATTTTTTCCAACTAGCCTTCTGCAGGAATCTGCACTTCTAAACTGAGTGATCATCAACATATCACAAAAGCATCAGTAATGTAAAAACTAGAATGTGCTACTCACTGGTGTAATCAAATACTGGAAATTACATGACATTAACAGGAAGGCAAGATCAGGACAGTTCCCCATCTCAGAAAGATAGGAGATAATTTTTTATCTTCCACTGTATTCATAGAATCATAGAATCATAGAATGGTTAGGGTTGGAAGTCCAACCCTCCTGCAAGGAGCAGAGACATCTGCTATTCTTTAGCTATTCTTTAGCTTCCTGAAAAAATCCTCATTTAACTTCAGCCTTTCATGTGTTTGCTTCATCTTACTTCACTGACTTTACATTGATTTTCCTTCCTACAATGATAACATCTTTCATTCTTCTGATGAGTACTCATAATTCAGAATGAAAACTCAACTTTTTGTCGCCAAGCTCAGTTAAGAAATGAATAAACATTATAGCACAAACCAGGGAACATGATGTACTTAAATTTTATTTTTAGCTTTATATATGCCATTAATAATTTGTTAAGAAATTAGTATTTTATCTAACAATATAACCCAAGTTTTTAACCTCAGAATAATACTAATACAAATATTTAGATATTAACCACCAAGTTTATCTTGCAGCACAGAAATGTTTCAACATAAACCATTAAAATGCTTTTTCCTGTGGGGGTGGGATGGGGGGTGGTGTGCAAAACAAAACAAAAGCAAACAGCAACAATAAAACCAAATCCTTTTTTTTATATGGAAAAAAAGGAACCTCTGGTTCTAAAATGTACCTCTCA
This sequence comes from Tetrax tetrax, assembly GCA_009806455.1. Lineage (NCBI taxonomy): Eukaryota > Metazoa > Chordata > Aves > Otidiformes > Otididae > Tetrax > Tetrax tetrax. Next base: position 19,870 of record WHYT01013716.1, on the reverse strand, counting down.
ATTATCTGCTTGTCTGTGTAAGCAGCTCAGTCCTTCAAATAAAAATATAATTTCCTTCTTTGCTAGTATTTCCCTCCTTTGATCAGTAGTTTATATGGCTTTTAAGTTTTTAATTTCCACTATAGCAAGTTGTCATGATTCCTTTTTAAGAAAATGCTTGATCTTTATGAGAACATGCTGTGGTTTGAAAACAATGACCTTGGATTAAATAAGGAAAGCAGAGCCATATCCAAAAGCATACAGAACAATGATGTTTTTGTCTCTAGGCAATATCACATTAGTGGCTGTGTGCTCAGCAGGAATCGAAGGCTTATCCAACGTCTGCTTTGAAAATTTCACAGATAACAATGTACAAAAACATTAATTTGAAAAACTGGTAGTAACTATGCAGTAAGGCAACAACAGAATTATAGTAAATGGTGTATTTTACTAAGTGAATAAACATGTTTTTAAAACTAAATGGTTCTATTTTTCTGTTCCCACTAAGTTACATGTTTGGATAGCGTGCATCTGCTTTGGGCAGTAATTTACATTGACTTCTAACTCTGACATTTTTATCTATTCCATGGAGTAAAAGCTTCTAAATTGTTTGCTTGTTACAAATCTTCTCACATGGAACCATCCTAAATCACTGTTCCTTCCTTCAAAAACCATCTTTCCATCGACTCTAATATACACTAAAATCTTCAGGCTTCATTTTCTGTAAACACAAGAAGCATTTATTATACTGACAAAATGTAATGGAAATTAAATGTCAATGCAACTTATGCATGCATCTGAAAAGTATTGTCTGATTTAACGTAACAGTCACAGCTCATAAGGAAAGGTATCATTTCAGTTATTCAAGAACTGACCACATGTAGAAAAAAAACCAATGCCTCTGAGGAAACTGAGCTTTTAATGTGTATTACAGAATCAGTCTGAGAGTCTGAACTTGGCTGAGTGAAATATGGGCTGGGAATGTTTATTCCAACTCCTGTCCAAGGGGAATGAACAGTTTCTTTTCAGATACCTGACAATATTACTATGCCATGCATTGTATCACAGTTTTTTATTTGGCATTTGACAAGACACATCTCACAAAAGGAAGTCTTTTTCTACTTTGTTAAAACAGTTTCTGGATCTAGGGATAAAAGAACCTTTAAATAAGTTAAAAAAATATTTTTATTATTGTTTTTAAGAAACCACTCTATATTATTTTTTCATCTTCCCTTCCCAGGGATGTACCCTCTAATACATCTGTAACAACAGTTGTTGATACTAGCAGTATATGATGAGTATGAGCCTGAGAAGAGGCCTGGCTCGTATTGTCTTCCAGCATCGTATTTCCTATAGCAAATGTTGAAGATAGATAAAAGGATTATTAGTCTGACCCAATAAGAAACATATTTTGTTCTGATGTTCTCCTGCATAGTTGCTGCTTATATTTGCCTCTGATCTCTAGCCTCTCCTTACCATTCTTTCCATCTTGTTAAAGACCAACACAACAGGTTACAGTAGAAATTTCAGAAAATATTTTATTCCTCCTAGAACACAGTTTCAAAAATGCAGTTTTCTAGAATGGGTCAATATGGGATTATACTGTGTTTGGGAAGCATAATAATTCTTGCTAGATTGGCAGGAATATATGAAAAGTAATTTAAAAAAGAATTAAAAATACAAAATGTTATTTACAATCTAGCACTACAGGAAAAATCAAGAGCAAACATGCTTTTGCAAATTTTAAAATTGCAGACTTAAGAACAGGTTTTTGAGGTTTTTTTTTTTTTTCTCCCTGTACATAAATGCTCTTACCTCTCAGGGTATTAATCTTTTTTACCAAATAATTTTAGGCAATTATGACCACGCAATTGAATAGTGGAAGCCACTTTAACAGATGTGATATCACAAAGATCAGATTACATTTATTCCTAACACTGGCTCAGTGTCTGCACAACTGTTACAGAAAACATTCCAGATTAAGAAAAAAAAATAGAAATTAAGTTTACAGATCAGTCATGTAACTGAACAGAATTAACCGGCAAACCTAAGAGTTAGATGTTAGGCCACTGAGTTGTTAAGGGAGTTTTCCAATAACAAGCAAAGATTTCATTCCCGAATTCTATTGACTCTTTTCTTGAATTAAACTCAATTAGCGACATTTCAGTTCCAACTTCATACATTAATGAGCACCTTGAAAAGGAGAATTCATGTAGTATAAAATGACATGATACTATCATAGATACTCTAGGAAAACAAAGTTCTTAAATAATCAGCTTACTTTTTTATTTCTCTGTGGAAAAAATATCAGAAGAGTTACAATATTTTGCATTTTAATGTATTTTCTTAAAAAGAAAATATCATTCAAAATGTTTCTGCTAGAGGGGTTTTCACCTGCCAATTTGCTTCAGAACTTATATGAGAGAGAGATCCTCTAAATTTTCTACGGCTTCTTAATGATGAAGACATTCCTTATTTCTATTTTCATACTTGTGGTGGGTTGATCTTGGCTGGCTGCAAGCGCACACTAAGCTGCTTTATCACTCTCCTGCCATCAACAGGGTGGGACGAGAAAATACGATCAAAATCTTGTGGGTTAAGGTAAGGACAGGGAGATCACTTAGCAGTCAGCATCATGGGCAAACTGGACTTGCCTTAGAAAAACTAACTGAATTTATTGTCAATTAATTGTAACAGAGTAGGATAGTGAGAAATAAAATAAAATTTAAAACACCTCCTCTCCACCTCTCCCTTCTTACCAACCTCAACTTCACTCCTGACTCTTCTATCTCCTTCCTCTGAGGAGTGCCACGGGATGGGGAACGGTTGCAGTCAGTTTGTAAGTTTGTCTCTGCTCCTCCTTCCTCCTCATACCCTTCCCCCTCTCTAGCAATGGGTCCTATCCATGGACTACAGTTCTTCAAGAACTGCTCCAGAACGGGTCCTTTCCACTTCATACAATCCTTCAGGAACAGACTGCTCCATTGTGGGGTCCTCCATGGACTGCAGTGTGGGTATCTTCTCCACTGTGGACCTCCATGGTCTGTAGGGGAACAGGCTGCATCACCATGGTCTTCTCTTCTGCTCTGCATGGCTGGCAGGGGAGTGTCTGCTCTGGCACCTGGAGCACCTCCTACCTCTCCTTCTTCATTGACCTTGGTGTCTGCAGAGCCGTTTCTCTCACATTTTCTCACTCCTCTCTCACAGCTGCTGTTGTGCAGTGGTTTTTTACCCTTTCTTAAATACATTATCACCTAGATGTTATCAATGTTACTGCTGGAGGCAACTTTAGCCAGCACCTTGGAGCCAGCTGGAACTGACTCTGCCTGACACAAGGACAGCTTCTGGTGTCTTCTCAGAGAAGCCACATCTGCAGCCCCTACTGCTACCAGAATCTTACCGTGTGAACCCAATACAATACTTAAATCAGAGACTACATTTCTCTTGTCTTTTAAATAATTATTCTAATAGATTTATAATTTAAAATAATAATTGTTGCTATTTTCACTTCATATTGACTCTTATTTGATAAGAACATGCTAAAAATATATTTTCATTATAAAAATTGTCACTTGCATCTTCCATCTGAATGATAAAGATATAATAATTTAGGGGAAAACATTAGTTTTAGGGTTAATTCTTAAAAAAAAAAAAAAAAGCTGATTGCAAATAACATTCAAATAGAAAGTATGTGAAGTAAATGTAGCAAAAGTAAGCCAGTGTGTACTAAGATGGAGGGAGACCCTAAAAAAAGGAAAAAGAACCATATGCTTCTCTGTAAAACAGAGTGTAAAGAAGAGTGGCCACTCTTGCAATCATGAAGCATTTAACTATAACATGCTACAGTATGGAGATCCCTATATATCACTTTAAGAAACAGAGGCAGATTTTAACATTGTCCCTGTTTTCTGTTTAAAGGTACATATTGGCTTTCCAATTACCTCTGTCTGAATTCCAAGTGGAAATTCTTTATTACTATTGCTTAACAAAAATGTGCCTCTATAGCAAAGCCTTACAGTAACAGCCATTAATCCAGTAATCCACTTAAATATGCAACTCTGGATAATTCCTATGCTTCTATTCTGATTTAGTGACTTGTTTAACATTCAGCCAATAATTATCCATGGCTTACAATAAAAATGACATCAGGTCTATCTTTGTCTTCCTTATCTCCCTGCCCTCCTCTACTTCACAATAAAATTGTTGTAAAACAATGACAAAGAAATGAAACAACAGGCAAAGATTATACCTACTATAAAAATGGTTATATATACCACAAAGAAGTATAGCCAAACTTAATCCATTGTGTATTTATACCAAGAGGCCTTTCTTGACTGTTGAATCTTATTAGTTTTATTACTAATTTTACCGTATCACCATAATGGTAGGCAGTATAACACACAGAGGGAATGTATGCAAAACTCTTATTTTAAATCTACTGCTTGAAAGCTAATTTTCTAGAATAAAGAATATATTTTAACCTTACTAATTTATTATATCTTGTTACTTTAATAAGGTTAAAAATACAATTTTTCAGGAGTTGTTCAAGAGCTGAATTTATGCTGCTTAGATACATCTGAAATTCCATACCAGCAATGCCAAAACCCTTACACACACAGCAATTAAGCCTGTATTAGCCTCTTCTTACACAAAACTGAACAAAAATGCATCTGAAGAAGAAACTGATGGAGGACTGATGGAAGAGTCCCTCTTAGACTGGCCTCACATCAGAGGCAGGTGGTGGAATTTACTTGTAATGGATTTGTGTCCTGGTTTCAGCAGGGATGGAGTTAATTCTTCTCTCCGTAGCCAGTGTATTTTGGATTTCATGTGTGGAGAATGTTGATAAAAACACTCCGATGATACAAGTTGTTGTTAATGAGACCAAGGGCACTGTCTGGCTTTCCAAGTCTCATTAATGTGCAGATGGAAGAAGTTGGGCAAAAGACAGACAGAATAATTGACCCAAATTGGCCAAAGAGAGTATTCCATGCCATAAACGTCATGCTCAGCATATAAGTGGGGGTTACTCATGGGAGGGGGCATTCCATTCTGGCACCCATTCGGGCACCCTTGGCATCCTGCTCTTCTCTCTTGCTTGCTGGCATTGTTCCCTCTACCTTGCTGGCTTGCTCTCTCCCCTTTGCTTGCTGCTCGGTGTCGTTTCCGTGATCGTTGCTCAGGACAGGCTCCGTCAGTCATGCAGACATCAGGTGGTGAGAAATCGTACATTGTTCATTTTGTATATTTTGTATATATTAATATCATTATATTCTGTTATCTTTGTAGTTTTTAGTATTTTAGTAAACCGTTTTTATCTCAACCCATGAGTTTTCCTTTCTTCTCAATTTCTCTTACCCGTCCCACTGGGTAGTGGGAGGGTGAGTGAGAAACTGTGTGATGACTCGGGCTAAACTACCACAATTTGGTTCAGATGGAGTTAATTTTACTCACAATAGCTCATATGATGCTGATTTGTATTTGGGAGCAAAAGGGTGTTGATAACATACTAATCAATATTTTGGCTATTGCTGAGCAGTACTCACACAGCCTCAATGCCTTCTCTGTTTCTCACTCTGTCTCCCAAGTGAGTGGGCTGGAGGTGGGCAAAATGTTGGGACAGTGACCTGAACTCACCAAAGACATATTATATGTCGTATAATGTGATGCCTAGCAATAAAAATGAGTGCATGGGGTGAATTTTCCCAAAGTGATCATTGCGCAGGGACTGGCTGACTGTGAATGATTGTTTTTGCATGACTTATGTATTTTTCCTTTTTATTTTTTTTTTCCCCTCATTAAGCTGTCTTTATTCTGACCTGAGAGGGTTTTGTTTGTTTTTTTTTTTCCCCTGTGCTTTTGCCCTTCCAATTCTGTCCCCCAGTCCATGGAGGGGGAGTGAGTGAGTGGGTGGGTGTGAGCTTAGCTACCAGCCAGGGTCAACCCGGTGTGTTACCTCCAGACAATCGCAGAAAGCAGCTAGCCCTTTCATGGACCTACAAGTCAGGCAGGTTAAACTCACAAAGAATTGTCATTCATGTCAGTACATTTTTGTTTCAATAAAATGTGAAGCAGAAGTTAAGATTCAACTTACAAGTTGCAATGCAAGTTACAGAAAAAAATGTCCACCCAGAGATTTTTGTTCATCCCTATCAGTTTTTATTACATCCATGTTTCCGTCTCCTGGAATGCCCAATATCTTTCAGATATCCCCAGAAACAAATAATTTTGATGTGAAGAACCTACTGTTAGTATAATACTGCCTATTATATTAGCTATGAAGATGAGAGAATTTTCACAGATATATGCTGTGCCATAAATATTGGTGTAGACTGCAGATATCAACTGGTATAATGAAATGTGATTTATTATGTTTAACTAGGAAATCAGGTGTTTATTATGTTCCACCAGGAAATAAGCTAGGAGTTGCATGTTAACTGCTTGCTTAGACAGGTGATTTTTACAGCATGGTATACACTATGCTGCCAAAATAATCAGCATGAGAAAACTTACTCTTTTCTTGACCTAACTTGAAGCACTTTCAAAGCCACATAAATTTAACCAGACTACCATTAGTAGTATAAGCACTTAGCTCTAAATTGACTCTGTGATTTTCTGTGAAACATCTTCTGCAAATATGAAAACTTACAGTCTTTTAACCGCAGCTTCAAGAGACATTGTGAGACCATGCCAGAGACCAGGCTGAGCAGTCCAGAGATTTTGTACTTTAGAAGTACAGGAATCACTTTCAGCAGTTTAAGATATTTCAATAGTAATTTTATAATAGTTATTTCTTAGCCTCTGAATTACTCAGAACACTAAATTAAAACCAAACCAAAACAAAACAAAACAAAACATGTTTCTGTTGCCTCTTAACGTAATCAGAAAAAAAAAAAAATTACTTTATTTTGAGTTGACCTTGCCTGGCATACCTAGTGATAAAATTGAAACACTTCATCTTCATTTGGCATATGAGCATCACCCTCAGCTAAGAAAAAAAAGATGAAGAGCCCTAACATTATCTATGTTGGCTATGTGAGATATAAAAATATAATTTGGCTACAAAAAAATTAATAGTTCTGTCTCAAATAGATATTTGTTTTTTTCTCTCATTCATTTCTTTTTCTCTCAATCTCTTTCTTACCTACAATTTAAAGGAGAAACTTTTTTGAAATGAACTAAAACTTACAGACTCCTGATAATTAAGTGTTGTTATTTTTCCTCCAACTTCCAAATTAAAATCTCTCAGTTTTTCACTTTAAGATAAGAAATAACTGACCAGAGTTAAGACAGGTCCTTAAACTCAGTTTTATTCAAATGGTGATAAATATTTGGATCACACCAAAAACGTGGAAATGAGATTCCTATTCATTGAATGTTTCCAGGGATGAGGCATCCACCACCTCTCTGGGCAACGTGTGCCAGTGTTCCATCACCTTCATTGTAAATAATTTCTTCCTTATGTCCAGTCTGAATCTATTTCCTTCTAGTTTAAAATCATTACCCTTTATCCTATAACAACAGGTCCTGCTAAAGAGTTTCACCCATCTTTATTATAAGCTTCCTTTAGGTATTGGAAGGCCACTACAAGGTCTCCCTGGAGCCTTCTCTTCTCCAAACGGAACAGCCTCAACTCTCTCAGTCTGTCCTCATAGAAGAGGTGCTCCAGCCCTCTTCTGGAGCCCATCTTCGTGGCCCACCTCTGGACTCTCTCCAACAAGACCAAGTCCTTCTTATGTTGGGAGCTGTTACGACTAAAGCAAAAGCTAACTCAGGAAAAATATGTGAGATTGTGCCCCGGTTTTGTGTAGTGGGGGGATCGGGGGAGGGGTACAGCAATAATGGCAGCTTCAGCAAGAAGCTGCTAGGAGTTTCCCATTTATCTGGTGGACTCAGCTGGGTCTAGGGCAGACCAGCAACTGTCCAGGGCCAAGCCAATTGGTAACAGTAATAATGTATTTAAGGAGGGGAAAATAATGGGGAAAAAGAAAAGGAGTGAAGTAGAAGAGGGGGCAGAGATGGGGAGGTGTGAGCCTTCTGGGCCTCACAGCCCTCACCCTCTGGCCTCACGCTGGGCGTCTGCCTGAGCTGATTGTGATTTCTTGTGAGAGGAACGGCTGCAGACGCCAAGGTCAGTGAAGAAGGAGGGGGAGGAGTAATGTTGCTCCTAGATGAGATTCCCCTGCAGTCTGTGGTGAAGACCATGGTGAAGCAGGCTGTCCCCCTGCAGCCCATGGAGGCCCACAAAGGAGCAGAGATCCACGTGCAGCCCGTGGAGGACTCCACACCGGGGCAGGTGGATGCCTGAAGGAGGCTGTGGCCCATGGAGGGCCCACGCTGGGGCAGATGTTCTGGAGGGACTGCATCCCATGCAAAAGGAGTCCATGCAGGAGCAAATCATGAACGATTGTAGCCTTTGGGAGGGACCCCATGTTGGGGCAGAGGAGGAATGTGAGGAGTTTTTCCCTGGATGAAGAAGTAGCAGCACAAAGCGACATGTGATGAGCTGACCTCAGCACCCATTCCCTATTCTCCCTCTGGGCTGCTTGGAGGCAGGAAGGAGGTAGAGATAATTTAAAATTAACTTAAACCTGGGAAGAGAGAGGGGTAGAGGGAAGTTGGGGTTTTCTTCTCTTCCTCATTACCCTGTTTTGGTTTTATTAATAATAAATAATTTTCCCCAAGTCAAGTCTGGTTTGCCTGTAACAGTAAGTTTCATGATCTCTCCCTGTCCTTATCTCAAACCTCGAGCTTTTTTTTATATTTTCTCTCCTGCATTCTCTCAGAAGATGAGGAGAATGAGTGATGAGCTGTGTGGCTTTGGTCCTAAGTGGGGCTAAACTACGACAGACTGGTAAAAGGCTTGTTTCTTTGTCTGTCTAAGTAGGAACAGAAACATTTGAATAAAGGTTAGACCCTAGTGAAATCAGACCTGGGTAACTGAGAGCATTGCTATCACTGCTGTGGATCCACAAGGACCTCATAAACTGAGGACATTTTATAAAAGTATATGAACCCACACTTCCCAAGGGAAAGTAATGTACTCATAGACAGGTCATTTATGCTTTAAAGACATTGGAAGTGGTGGGAATATGGTACAATTGGCCCATAATGTGTAGACTGGGTAACATGAGACTAGGAGCTGCCCTCCACTAGGAGACAGCCAGCACCAATGGGCCCACCACAAGATCCAGCTGAGGCCCTCAGCCAAGATGGTGACACCTAGAGCAAAACATATTTAAGAAAGGGCAGAGTGCCACACAACAGTGAGGAATGAGGCAAAAAAAAAAGTATGATTAACAACCCTTCAGACACCAAACCGAGAGCAGAAGAAGGGGGAGTATGTTCTCCAGGCACCAGAGCAAAGAACCCCCTGCAGCCCCTGCAGACACCACTCTGGAACAGATGTCCACACTGTAGCCCGTAGATGAATCCATGCTGGAGCAGGCTTATCCTGCAAGACTGCAGTCCATGGATAGCAGGCACTCTAGAGCAGAGGAGAAGTGAGAGGAGGAAGGAGCAGCAGAGAGGAGCTGTTATGGACTGACCACAATACATATTCCCCATGTCCCTGCACCACTCAGGGGGAAGGAAGTAGTGAAGTTGAGCTTGGAAATGAAATGGGGCAGAGGAGAGGTGTTGTTTTGATTTTTTTTTATTTGTTCCTCACCATTCAAATTTGTTTTAACTGTGAAAAAGTAAATTAATTTTCCCAGGTTGAGTCTGTTTTGCCCATGAAGGTATTTGGTGAGCGATTTCCCTGTCTTTATCTCAAATCATGAGCTTTTTCATCTCATTTTCTCACTGGCTTGGGGTTTGACCCTCAGTTAACCCACAACAACTCAACCTCGCACAGAGTGTTAGGCAGATGTCTATGCTGGGAGTTGTCCACCTCTAGCTGAAACTGGTGCAAGCTTCAAGCCAGTTTTCCACCTCTGTTCCAGCACCTAGTGAAAGTAGTTAATAGAAACCATTGGATTTATGCTATAATATTAGACTAGAACCCTAGAACAATACAGAATATCACCCTATCTGCACAAGAAGCTAAAAGAAGTAATTGCCAGCTAAAAGACAAACTCAATGTCTATTAAATTATTGCTGAGTTGTGATTGTATTCTTATAAGCACTTGGGTAGCACGACACCTGGCAAAGTGGAGACTTCAGACTTGGGTCACAAATGTGGTACATATGACATGTGCAATTCTGTTTGCAAATATAAAAAAACTTTTGTGCATGTGATTTTTGCTGAAGATTTTCCATGTAATCTTACACATCTTCACAACTGTAGAGTAACAAGGATAGTTTCTCACTGCATCTGAGTCCTGACAGCTACTGAAAGGTCCGGTTTACCATCTACACACTCCTATCTTTTCATTTGCAAGCTTAAGCCCACAGAATGAGTTGGCCAATTCACTCATCTAATAGAAAATTAATTCCCTCTTCCCTCTCACATGCTGAGAAGTGTACTTTTCTGTCATCAGTGAGCTTAACCAACTCATCCTTCAAGGAAGCTGCATAAAGATGGATGACACAGGGGAGGAGGAGGGGAAAAAGACTAGGCAGCATCTCAAAGTTCTATTGGATTAGATATGACAGGAAACTGTACATTGACAAATGTCTGAACAAATACTTGGTGATCTTACAGGTGAATATTTTGTGATTTTTGTCTGCAGTACCTTCAAAGCTAGTGTCTAGTTGATATTTCTATGGTTTTTTCACAAGCATTTGGGATGGAAATAAATCTGTACACGACATAAAAACCAAACATTGGTTGCTGCTTGAGGGTAAGCGGTGAAACCATATTTGTTTATTCCTGCAACTACATTTAGAATCACTTTGCTTATTTACACATCTTTCAAACCTATTATTACAGTAAATGCACACACAAAGCTTTGCATATCCAACTGAGTAGATAGGTTACATCTGGCCATTAACAGGTTGTAACTGGAAGAAAACACCCTGTGGGATCCACTCTCACTGTTAAAAATGTGTGTTTGCATCAGTGGTTCCAGATTCTCTGCTACTAGTGGATGGTAAATGCTATATGAAATGATCAGTTACAGTTCTTACTGGAAATGTATTAAACTCCAGTACAAATCCAAAGCAGTGTATTAACAGCAGATTTTATCATTTAAGAAAATGAATCAGTTATCTAGCTCATCTCTGACCAGATTTTCTTCAAACGTGCTTTCTGAATCAAATATAATTTAATCTTAGTTAAATTTCATTGATCCTTCCAGCAATAAGAGAACTAAGAAGTATCAAAAAAGTTTTCAGTTCCAGAAGCTATTGACATAACTCTAGTCTGTTAGAGACATACATATGCACAAGGATTTAAAATAAGAGGTGAAAAAAAATAAATGAAACTTAAAATTGAAGAGGATTGTGCCCTGAAAAAAAAAGGCTAATCTGCATTCTTCCTTGAAGAGTTAAACGTCGGCAAGACTTACTATAGATTTATGATTTGGTAACCAAGAAAAAGGGAAAATTTAACCACAGAAATAAGCAGAACTACTGTGGGTAAAGCAGGTTTATTTCCCTGTGAAGCCATGAAAGATTCTTTTTTATTACAGTTCATCAAAATTAAATGGTCAGAAATTGTAACAGATGTGGAATTGACAGGGAAACATGTATACTGTATAACAGTATATTCTTGTGCAACATGTCTGTGGAAACACTTACTGAGCAAAATATATGAGAAAAAAAAGTTAGGTGTTGTAGTGGAATATACTTGCACGCTTAGCAAGTTCGCTGATGACATCAAGCTGTGTGGTGCCATCAACACGCTGGAAGGGAGGGATGCCATGCAGAGGGACCTGGACAGGCTGGAGAGGTGGGCCCGTGCCAACCTCATGAAGTTCAACCAGGCCAAGTGCAAGGTCCTGCACATGGGTCGTGGCAATCCCAGGCACAAATACAGGCTGGGTGGAGAATGGATTGAGAGCAGCCCTGAGGAGAAGGACTTGGGAGTGCTGGTAGCTGAGAAGCTCAACATGAGCCGGCAATGCGCCCTTGCAGCCCAGAAGGCCAACCGCGTCCTGGGCTGCATCAAGAGGAGTGTGGCCAGCAGGTCGAGGGAGGTGATTCTCCCCCTCTACTCTGCCCTGGTGAGACCCCTCCTGGAGTACTGTGTCCAGTTCTGGAGCCTCCAACATAGGAAGGACATGGACCATTTGCAGAGGGTCCAGAGGAGGGCCACGAAGATGATCAGAGGGCTTGAGCACTTTTCCTATGAGGACAGGCTGAGAGAGTTGGGGCTGTTCAGCCTGGAGAAGAGGAGGCTCCGGGGAGACCTGATAGCGGTCTTCCACTACCTCAAGGGGGCCTACAGGAAAGATGGGGAGAGACTGTTCAGTAAGGCCTGTTGTGATAGGACGAGGGGTAATGGTTTTAAATTAGAGGGAGGTAGATTTAGATCGGATATTAGGAAAAAAAATTTTGCAATGCAAGTTGCAGAACACTGGAACAGATTGCCCAGAGAGGTGGTGGATGCCCCATCCCTGGAAACGTTCAAGGCCAGGTTGGATGATTCTCTGAGCAACCTGCTCTAGTCGGGGAGGTCCCTGCTTCTTGCAGGGGGGTTGGACTAGATGACCTTTGAAGGTTCCTTCCAACCCTAACCATTCTATGATTCCATGATTCTATATATGAGATTAGGCACTTCTGTCAATATTGCACTGATTTATTACAAAATTAGGATTATATTTGTGGTGTGTGCCAATTAGCATAGTTTATGCCATCAGGATATTCTATTAAAATACATTTGTAGCAGACCCTGTGGTAGTAAATCAGCCATTATTTTTTCCATATATTTTGATTTACCTACCTTTATTTAGGAAGATTAAGCTAATCAAAGCTACTAAGTCACATTCACTGAATAGATTTCTAAATGTGCTTATTATTTGTAAAATGCTGCAACATTTATATAAATCATTGCAATAAATTATAGCAATGAGTGCAACATTACCTTTTCTGTTACTTTGCTTTTATTTTGGGGTTTTTTTTTTAATTTTTTGGCTGAACTCTCAATTGCCTTTATGAGAGAGTTCTGCACAAAACCACAGCCTGATGATATGACACCTTTTTATTTGCTAGCATATGCTGGAAAAGACCTAGAAACCTCATTTTATTTTGACAAGTATTTTTTTAACTTACACATCCTTCAGTCAGCCTTTGATAGATATTTTTTAAGAAGTTAAAAAAATGATAAAATTCAGATAGATACCAAAAGACATTTTTTTAAAGAAGTCTTTTTTTCCCATTTCTTTCTCTCTTCTGACTTTCAATAGTTTTAGGTGTACAGAAACCATCTAAAGCAAAAAAACCCATTATTTAAAATGTTTACATTAATTTAACTTGTCAAATATCTCATTCTCCTTAAGAATAGTGAATAACTTAAATAAATGAAAGACCTAGCATTCTCATCCTAAATTAATAAGAATAAGTCAAGGAGTCCAATTCTCAATTAAATTAGATTGTAAAGCCCAGCAGTTAAACTTATATGCAAATTAAGTATCTTGCAAACTCCTTGACATTAGTTTTGATATATTAAAGAAGCCTACTGTAAACAAGAGCAAAGTTCATTTATTAACAAGAATGGAGTTAAAAATCTTGAAAGAAGGCATGAACAAGAGAATTTTCCAAAGTTGGAAATGTCAGTATCAATACATACTTTTGTATGTTTTAAGGCCATTTTTCTGTTTATACTATAGTTTTCCACTGAATATACTGTCCTGAAAGTTAAAATGAGGGGTCGTAGTTTGTTAGCTGAACTTTTATTTAAGCTTCTGGAAGGGCATTGCCTGTGAGTATACCAAAGATTATTAGTTTAACAAAAAGTGCTCTAGCTGGAATGGTCATCACCACTAAGCAGTCTTTTAAAGTGGCTGTGGTTTTATTATTCTTTTTCTCAAATGATGTCAAAATTAATGAGTCAATGAGTCTAGAGGAACAGGACAAGTTACCTGATTAAGATGACGCACTTTTTTGCCATGCTGCCAACACCAGGTCCTCTGACGTCATTACATACCTTTTCTTATTCTGTATGACATATAAGGGAACAGCTTAGGAGGTAGGAAATGTAGCCTTAAGTTCTGTAAAGAAGAAGCAGTTGAAAGTTGGAACTCGCACATCATACACATATGCTTCACCACCTACTCTTTTGTGTAAAAGAGGTGTAGCACGAACACTGACATTTCTGGGAAATTAGCTTTCTTGGTTTCTTTATAAGTATTCAACATACTTGTGGATCATACTGTGCCAAAGCAAATATTTGCCCTTCTCTCCTTCTTGCCCCTTTCTTTTTCATATATCACTAGAAAATCTGAATATAGATTTGCTTCACTCCAAGGTAACTTAAAGTCAGGGTCTTCAATACACCAAGAGGCTCTACAGCCCTCAGCCTTGACCACTTTCTTCATTACGCCATGGATATTCCTGCACTTTTTTCCCTTATCTTGCTGATCCTTGCCTTGCTGATGTGACTCTCACGCTTGTTCTTGGGCCTGCTTTGTCACTGTGGACTTGCATGGCCATCATACGGCTGTTGCCCAAACCTTTCCCCTCTCATTGGTCCTGCTCTGTCCTCCTTGCTCAAATACTGATAAACTGCACTCTTGGTGGTGAGCGTATCAGTCCTCCCTTTCTGACACCATTGGCTCTTCCTTATGATTTACTTACTGAAGTAGTCCAACCTTGCTCTTCTCTGCCTTCTGTTTGTTGCTGTTTTGTTTTGTTTTGGGTTTTTTTTGTTGAGGTTTATTTATTTATAATTATTATGCAATAGAGAGTTTCTCAGCTGAAGCTGAAAGGTCAATTTATGGAGATTGGGTTCCTGTTATTTGCAAATCAGCAACTTAGTAAAAAATTTATTAGGTACTTTTTGAATAAAGTATTGCTCAGTGGAGTGTTGATCTGCATTTAGTCTCTTATTAAAGATCAGCATTAGAGAAGGATGGAAAGCCTTGCTATTTTTCCACAGAAGAGCAAAACTCAGGAGCATTTGCATTGCTCAAAACTTATGGCAAAATCTCCAAGGCCTAGTAGAAGTATAAAAAGGCACAAGGCAGACGAAAAAAAAGAAAAAAAAAACCAAAAGAACATTATAGTATAACTTAGGAACCAATATGCTTTCTTGTGAAAACTTTGCTATTTTAGGGTGAAAAAAATTTGTGTCACAATAGCTGTGATACCACAAAGATAAAAATGTTTTCACTTTCAAAATACAATTACTCTGCAGAAAATAATATAGCTTAAGTTTACTACACAAAAGGCATGAGCTGCACCAAATCTAACACTTTGCCCTAAATACTCTCAGATACAGAATTATCATGACAAAACACTGGGTGCTAAAAATCAGTTGCCCTTCCTGATCAATGGTGTTAATGACTTGCAGAGGCTTCTCCAAGCATCAGTACAGAACAATGCAAAGAAAACGTAACCTTTTAATAGTATTATTTTTCAATTTTTCTTGTAAATAAATGTATTTACAAGGATTATGATTTTAGGACTGAGCTTCTGGATGAAGCAGAGGATTGTCAGCTCTTGCTACAGTTTTGCACCAGCAGTTTGAGAAGGAAGCAGTTCAGAACAATTCTTATGTCAGACTGGCACTGATCACTGAACACCGAATAAGTATGTTGGCTGACTACACTATAAAGCTCTCTAAGACAAAAAAAACCCAAACAAACATTTAAAAGTAAGCAATGGTTTGGGGGTTAAATGCTTGTAAAATGAACAGATCTTAAATACTTTTGGATGAACAGGATGTCCACATGGCATGTTTTCATGACTGCACACAAGACAAGCAAAATAAATGAAGCTGTTGAGACACTAAAAACATGATGTTGCTGTTCAGACACTTCAGGGTAGCTAACATGTTTTCAAATCCAAAACATATGCCCCATAGGCATTATAAGACTTAAATTACAGAAATGTTCCAGACACAAAAAAATTTGCTTAGCTCCATAGCTAATGTGGCTTTATAGGTCTGACTGACATTGCACACCTCGGGATATGCATCACAAAAAAATACATAATTGGGGTTAGGCACTAGGTGGTGTGGAAGAGCTAGTTAGTAGGAAAGTACAGTTGTGCAGTTCTTGACTAATATTCATCTTTCATTGCAGTTGATATAGCAGGATTTGTTCTTCATAATAATTCATCTGGTTCTCCAGATTTGATCAGATACTTTAATTTAGTTTTCATTTTTGAAATGCATATTGATACAGTGTTCTAAAGCTGTGCTTCTTTCTTCTTGTCTGGAGTTACAAATACACTCCCGTAAGTGAAAACACCCTTTTCATGTTGTTTTATCACTGAAGAACTTCTATAATCCGACCTTGTAAAATCTGAAATAAACATTTTTTTCAAAAGACTGCATTTAATCTTAGCCTGTGTTTGTCACAGACTACAGAATTATTATGTTCTCTGTTTCCTTTTTTTTTTAAAAAAAATTGTGCAAGTAAATATGAGAGAAAAAGAAATCATGTGTTAGCGCCTCGTCATATCAAAGTACTCTAACCAAGGTAAAGGTACAGCTAGTCTTCCAAATATTAAATATACATGTGAAGTCAAAATTAAATATAAAATAATCTATTCAACTCTTAAGGAGTCCATGCTTGTTAAAAGGAGAATTGGGGTGAAAATTATCTGAACTAGTCACCTATCCCTAATTTAGAGCTATATCATAATGAAGGCAACATTAAAGTTATCGATTTCTGCACTTGCTTAGCATCAGAGACACTGCTGCTCAAAGAGTCACCGTCTTCACAAGGAGAACTAGACTTGGCCCAAGGAAAAGACTTTCAGTAGAAAACTGTACATAGAGTTGTGTGAAGTTGCAGCAGTGGCACTCTATCCATGCATTCGCATCCTGTTAGAAGAAGCCCATGGATTGCATCAGAGTTATCGGGATACTGCCACAGGCACTGATGCAAAGATGTAAGCTAAGTAAAAAAAAAACACCAGAAGAGTCAAAAGGAATTAAATGAAAGCAAAAGCGGCAAGCACTGCAAGAAGTAAATAAGCAAATAAACATCCTTCTCTGACCAAACCACAAAATATATATGACAAACTAGAAAAATATGACTTCCAAAGACTATTTTTATTTAACTGTGCGTACTTAATCCATTTGATATATTTATAGCTCTTTAATTCTCTTCATCTCCTAATAACATGCCTGTTAATATGCAGGGTATAAACTACAGTACTTTGTGGTAATTGGCTAATCAATCAAAAGAATTCTCATTTATACCCACACTCTCATGGTCTAGGGAGGTCATTTTAATATTCTGCAAATACCTTTAAGCAAACCCCAGGGACAAATTAAGTACAAAGTGCTATAAATGGCTAGTTTCCGCTAGTTTTGTGTAGTGTTTATACTCTGCTGTTAAATACTGTATGTTGATTTTACTGAGCTTTTCAGTAGAATAATTATAAATGTTATATATACCACCATATGGTTTCTACATATGGACAGGCTGCAATTAATGCTGGAAAGTATAATTTGTATCTTAGTTGTGTTATTTATCTATATGATCACAGTTAACTCATTTGCACTGAGTATCTGTATATATACATGACTACATGTATAACTGCTTCTGTGCTTAACTTCTGCTGTGAAGGATGAAGCCTATGTGTTATTTATGATCAGCACCAGAATGCAGAAGTTGTATTCAATGCCAAGAAAATTGTGATTAAAATACTGTGCTATAATACTGTTATTTTTTTCTTTGTCTTTAATGTGGACAACTACTAGAAAACATAATATTCTTCTAATTAAACAATTATGATTAAATTGTACCCTACTATAATGTATATAGTGCATTGTAGACAGTGGGCTAAAGTGGATTTGCTTTTTCTTAATTAAATGTTATGCTTCAATTTCATTCATTTCATCCTCTGAAAAGCTCCTGAATATACAAGTAAAATTTTTAGTAAGAATTAAGTAAAATTCAGAACTGGAAAATTAAGCAACCAATAGTATTTGTGATCTAGGAGTGTATAATTCACAAAACAATTCTATGACATCAGGACTGGCATTTTTGTCAAGTCGTATTGAAACATACAAAGGCATATACACTGAAGAAGCGCCTCTTTCTGTTTTGCCTTGATTTGGAGCACAGTTAGAAGACTACTGTAAACGCGTAAGCACTTCTTTCCCCTTTTCTCAACAAAAGGCACCCTGACATTCAGTACAACACAATCTGAAATCACTTCAAGATGAACTTCCATTTCATAACACTTAAGGTACCCAAAGCTTATTTTGCTATCTCCTTGTGTAATACTTTTGTGTGGAATTCTCCTCATAGAAAAATACCATTAACATAATTTCATTCAAGACAAAAATATCAAATCTTAAAATGGTATGCAGCCAATATTTGTCTTAGATTTTGTTTGAACCAAAGTTGTTTTAAAATAACATTTCACACTTATCAGTGATACTCAAATGTATTAGAATATAAACAGAATTACGTAAGAGAAGTTTTATGTGATAAATTAGATTCTTTTGCCTAAATGTCTATCTTTGTTTAGGTTGTTAATCAGCTTCTCTGATGTCTTGGTATGCCATTAAGCTTTTACATGGTATTGGTGAAATAAAACCAAGTTTGATTTTTAGCAGCTAGTATGTGAAATCTTCCACATAACATATTTTCACTAAAAACGGTACAGAACTGCAAATGAAGGGTAGTATAATTGTATATATATGGTCTTAGTAATTATGTATATACATATGGGCTTAACAGTGATCAAAATCCAACAGTGTGTGTAAAGCACTTTCTTGTTGGTGATATTTGAAGCCAGGGTAAAGAAGGTTTAATAAAGTCTAATTTTGTACTGTACATGTTAATTAATAATGCAGTATGATGCAAGTTTCCAACAAAGATAGAGGTATAAAATTTATGGCCTTGAGGAACGTTCTGTGTAACCCTGCTGTTTCAAAAATTTTAGGTCAAATACAAACTTTGAAAGAAATATTTCCCTTAAGACATGAAAATGTAAGAGTCCTTTCAATGTTAAAAGTAGAGAAACTACATGGGAAATGTACTTGCAAAACATGCACATCTACTTAGTTATTGTCCTGGTTTTGGCAGGGATGGAGTTAATTTTTCCTCTCAGTAGCTGGTATATTTTGGATTTCATGTGTGAAGAATGTTGATAAACACCCTGATGATATGAGTTTTTGTGAATGAAACCAAGGACACCCTCCTGCTTTCCAAGTCTTGCTAGTTTGCAGATGCAGGAAGCTGGGAGAAAGACAGACAGAATAATTGACCCAAACTGGCCAAAGAGAGTATTCCATGCCATAAACGTCATGCTCAGTATATAAATGGGGGCAGGCCAGGGTGGGTATCTTCCTTCCTGACATCCATCTTTCCTCCTCGTTTTGCTGGCATCGTTCCCACTACCTTGCTGGCTCCCTTTTGCTCCTTTGCCTGCCGCTCGGTTTTGTTTCCATGATCGCTGCTCGGGACGGGCTGTATCAGTCATTGGGACATCGGGTGGTAAGAAAACATATATTGTTCATTTTGCATATTTTAATATCCTTATATTCTGTTATTAATGTAGTTTTCCCTTGTTATTTTAGTAAATTGTCTTCATCTCAACCATCGAGTTCTCCTCCCTTCCCAATTCTCTCCCCCATCCCACTGAGGAGGGGTAGGGTGAGCGAGAAACTGTGTGGTAATTCGGGCTAAACCTTCACAGTTATGAAGATTGTAATTAACTGAAAAAATAATAAAGAGTCTCTACTAAAATCCACCCTCGACATAATTGAATTGGATTTAATGAAGTGCCAGTAAGACGGTGTTGTATTTCCATAAGGCTGTTCTAAAATTACACACCTGCTTCAAATGCATAAAATAGTGTCAATGGGGAACAGAATGGAGAC
>WHYT01013714.1:0-21165 GCA_009806455.1 Tetrax tetrax | reverse complement strand
AAAAAAAAAAAAAAAATCAAGTACAAATTAACGTTTTATATAATTTGAGTTCTGTGTAGAAGCAGGATGATTATGTTTTAATGGGTCTCCTGTTCCTACTAGATATATTCTTTACTTTATGTGACCTATACACACTGTGAAATTTTTTTGTTTCTTAGTCCTCAAATAAGGGAGGTTTTTTTCTCATTTTACAAATATGGGGATTAAAGAAAGTGTCTCCATGCAGCCTAGTGTACCCTCTGTCCAGCACTGGCTCTCCTTTTGGATCCAGTATCAATCCTCTATGCATTAAACAGGCTCCATGGAAGGGCCTGGTGGGGCACGGTACCAACACAACTGAAACCTTCAAAAGCCAAGTCTGTATTCAGGGCAGCTTTGCAGAAAGATGCTGGAAGAAAACTGCTGTAATGAAACACAAATTGCGATATTTTACCTTTTTGTATTGTTTTAATACTGATAAAAGAACATATCTCCTTCAGTCTCTGATATGTACAATTCACTAATTTTATTACTCTGAGTTCTAAATTCTGCCCTGATTGTACAGGGTTGTGTTCACTGAAGAAAATCTGTTGTGTTCAATAAGAAAATCTGATATAAAGAAAAGGCTAGTAAATTTCTCCTGTGTCTATTAGTGCAGCAGAACTGCTCAGCTAGAGGGGAAAAAGAAAGATTTAACTCCTTGTCAGTCAAATACGACCTATGCAGAACTACATCTTTACTGAACACTGGAAGAAAAGAATACACTTTGATTTTCTGATCCCATTTGTGTCTGCACACAAAGACTGGGCGTGGAGAGAGGAAAATAAACACATTTGATACAGAAATAACTATGATATTTTTATAGACATTTCCCTGATTAGGAACTCATTGTGATGTTTGAAATAACAGTGCATTGAACACAGTAGACTCTACCAATAAAAATAATATATTTCACTACTACTATCAGATTTTTGTACACAAAGCAAACTGAAAAAAAACATGCAATTCTCTATGCAATTGAACTGGTATGCACATGTTGTCTAACTAAAAAATCACTCCACCCAGTGGAGGTTTTGTTGAAGCATGGTATTGGGCAGGTCTCTCATAACATGTATTTAAGGACTCAAGAGCACCTTAAATCAGATTTTTTTTTTTTTTTTATTTTTGTTATTCTGAGTTCACTCACATTGTTGCAAAGAAAATTATAAAGAAAGATAAAATAATAACAGACTATTTATTTTTATTATGAGATGTTCAAATTTTATTCTGCAATTTTTTGAAAAGTGGAAGAAGGCTTGTAGTAACTCATACTGAAATCAATAGAAAGCAGATCAATCAATACTGTCAAAAATCCAACACATAATGTCTTCTCTAAAACTTGCACTCCTCTAATTAAATCTGTCATAAGAAAATAATTTTCAGAAAACAGCAAAGGTAAAAAATCTCTACTTGTATGACATGCCCTCATGATCTTAAGTGTGTATTGCTTACAACGGCAATGGTACTATTCAGCCAGGAGAGGAGAAGGCTTGGGGAATTTATCAACAGATATAAATATCTGAAGGGAGGGTGCAAACAGGACAGAGCCAGGCTCTTTCAAGGAGTGCCCAGTGACAGGATAAGAGGCAATGGGTACAAATAGAAACACAGGAGGCTTCCTCTGAAAATCAGGAAACGCTTTTTTACTGTGAAGGTAACTGAGCACCAGTACAAGTTGAGAGGTTGTGGAGTCTCCCTCCTTGCAGATAATGAGACTGCACCTTGAAAACTGTGTTCAGTTTTGGGCCTCTCACTGCAAGAAAGACTCTGAGGTGCTGGAGCACTTACAAAGAAGAGCAGCAAAGCTGGTGAAGAGTCTCAAGGACAAGGGTTATGAGCAGCTGAGGGTATTGGGGTTTTTTAGCCTGGAGAAAAGGAAGCTGAGGGGAGACCTTATTGCTCCCTACAACTGCCTGGAAGGAGGATGTAGGAAGGTGTGAGAGAAGGAGTCAAAGAAATTTCAGTAGATATGGCATTGATTGATTATTGCTGTGCATACTAAGGAATCAAGTTGATAAATAGTGCTTAACGTTTTGCTAACCATTGTGCAAACTATCTGAAGCAGAAAGTCTTGCGATTCTTCATGAAAGACAGTTCCTGGTAAGGACTAGGGGGTCGCTTCAAGAACCAGCTAAAACCGACCCTGCAGCTTCAAAAAAAAGCCAAGGGATAACTGAGTTTGTGCAAGAACAAAAGGTTACTAGCGGTGACGAAGTCACCTACCTTCATCCCCAGGACCCTCAACAACCACCACCAGGAGGCACTGCGCAAGCGCAGATGGGGGGAGTTTATGAAAACGACCCCTTGGGACTAATTTTAATACGTACTGGGGATAAGTCATCCATATGTATAGGTGTATTGTGAAACTTTATGTATATGTAACACTTGGTTGTATAAATTTAAAGTGAGTTGCCACTTCAGGTGTGCACGGCTTTGGTGGGACTACCCCCCGTGCTGCCCAGCACCGAATAAACATACCTACTTTACAATCTTACAGATTGTGGAGTCCATTTTCTGCATGTCAGGTGGGTGTTGGTCTCTTTTCCCAAGTAACAAGCAATAGGACAAGAGGAAATGGCCTCAAGTTGCACCAGGGGAGGTTTAGATTGGATACCATGAAAAATTTGCTCAGTGAAAGGGTTGTCAAGCATTGGAACAGGCTGCCCAGGGAAGTGGTGGAGTGACTGTCCCTGGAGGTATTTAAAAGACCTGTAGGTGTGGCACTTACGGACAAGGCTTAGTGGTGGACTTGGTAGTGTTAGGTCTATGGTTGGACTTGATCTTCAGGGTCTTTTCTAACCTAAATGATTCCATGATTCTGTGATTCTATGATTCTGTTCCTAAAATGTCTGGGTGTGGTCCAGGGCAATTAGCTGTAGGGGACTCTGCCTGAGCATTGGAGTTGGACAAGATGATTTCCAGAGGTCCCTTCCAACCTCAGCCATTCTGCAATTCTACAATTCTGTGAAATACTGAAATAGAATTTTCATGCATTGAATCATAAATATTAATTGTACAATTATACTTACTATATTTACAAGAACTTGATATTAAAATACTATGAAGAAAACATGTGGAATCAAAGTCTTTAGCTCAGCTAGGAGAAACGAATTATTATCAAAGTCCAAAAAGGCTGCCTTCTTTATTCCCCACAGCTCTTTACTGTAAGACTAGGTGAAATCTACAAAAGAGAATATCTTATGGCTAAGCTTGTATAAATGGAGGTCATATGTTATGTAGATGAAGAAAATCTGTAGATATAGAAAGAACACTCAATAGAGTGCAGGTAGAGTGCAGGTCAAGTTTGAATTAAGAAAGGTAGCTTGCTTACGTGACGGCTGCAGAGAAGACAGTTTATAGGCTTCAGTGCAAGCTGACCGTCTGTACTGTTAGCAGCTGACAGAAATGTATCTTCACTATTATTATTACCCAGGCCATTTAAAGCTAGCTTGGATATATTTATCTAGGTTGTAATTACTACATCTCCTGTCAGACACAGTAGCTTATACAAAAATCCTATTGGTTCTGCAGAAGACGACGTGCATAAACATATCAACAGAGTATCATTATAATAGAATATAACCACATAAAAAATTTGAATCCTGCTTGCCTTGTTTACAGAAGGAATTCTACTGAAGACTGCTCTCCTGAACAAGTGGAGGAGGATTTGCCTTTATTTGAAAGTATACTTTTCCAAAACCAAATAGATTTTCACTTTGCTTGCAGTTTTCTTACATGCTATTTTCAAAATAATGTAAAGATAAATAAATGTGAAGAAATACAGCTTTTGGATTTTTTTAATATCAAAAAGGAGAGAAACTCGATCAGATGAAGATGAACAAGAGAAATCTGAATGTGTTTAACAATGAAGCAACTACCTCTTGCTTTTCATATTAAAAATAAGTTGGGATTGATACAGAGAAGCATTTATAATTAACTGATGTAAAACAACAGATTGTTGAAAAGTTTCTCGTTTTCACATCATTTTTCACTTTGGATGGTTGCCATTTTTGCCACCTAAAGATTATTCTTCAAATTGCTTGTTTCATTTTACAATACTTTTCTATGTCCTTCACAGTTACTGTGCAAGAAATTAACAACATTGATGAAATATTTGGAAAATATGAACTGTGGTACTCACAGATAATCTCTTAAACGGAATAACAAAAAGGGCACTTCAGTGACAACACACTGGGACTGTAAGCAAGCTGGTGAGAAGGGATTTCTTTTTTACTTGTGACTTCATTAGCAAATCTGACCTTCAAAGGAGTTGTTAGATAAGGCAGATAGTTCCAAGTCAAGGCCATAAGACATAATCTAGTTTATTGTTATGTCAAGAAGTGTTCTCATAAGAATGTTTTTCTTACCTCTCTATTGCTCAGCTTGTTTTGTGGCCATAATATAGAGCCTTGATTTAACTGCCTGAAAGGTCCAGTTTGGAAATCAGAGAAAAAAAAAAAATAAAATTTCAGAATTCCTATACAAAGTCACAGCTCAACTCCAAGTGTGCCATCAAAATATCATTGTTGTTAAAGGCCTGCTCTTGTTGCTGCTCTCTATGAGAGCAGAGTATACAATTATTAGGACTCTGCTAAGCTAGTGCTTTCTTAATTAAAAAGCAAGGAGGCAGTTTGCTTTTGTTTCTACTAGACTTCACAGACCACATTTATAGCCTGGTCCCATGGATGTCAGTAATAAAAAAAAACATAATAACCAAGCTCATCTGTCAAGGCTTCAGTGAAAATCAGCAGAGAGACAAACATGATAGCCTTCTTATAATCATAATTCATACAGCCATATACAGAAACCAGCATTTGCAGCTACATACTGCACTCCTTTTCCTTATCCACCATCTTTCCTGTATTTTCAGACTGCAAGTTCCTAGTCTAGGCATTGTCACAGTTCTTATTAATGCTTTGAACCTGTGGCGATGAGTCAACTTCCTGTGCATCTCTCCAGAGCTATACAGCACACTTCACATGAGGAGAAGGAGCAACGGAGCTCCCCTTATGCTTCAAATCTCAAAAGTCTTTTCTATCTGCAACTCCAAGTGCTTTTGCTTATAGCTTCTATTCAGGGTACACCAGCCTGGAAATGGTGGAAAGATATAACTGAGACAAGATTGCAAGAGCAGCTGTGCAAAAACCAAGGCTGTTTGTTTAATAAAAGTGGCTGTACACTTTTTCTGAGGTGTTCATTATAATTTGTGGAACATATAACTTGCAGTCAGAAGAATCATGGCATTTTTGCCTCCTTTTCTATCGAATTCATAAGCAGTTAATTGCATTGCACAGCTGTTTTAATTATCTCGTCCCTGTGCAATTTTACCATGACCTTAGTTATAAGGAGCATGAAGAAAGTATAAGCTGCACGAAGTGCAGCTTTAAAAATAATAAGCAGCTTAAAAGTTAAGAAAGGTATTGTCAATGGACAAAGACTGCAACAAAATGCAATCTCCATTCCAGATTTATTTATACCTTACATTAATGACCTCTAGAGGGAAGGAAAGAGAACTTTAAAATATTCAAACAGATAATCCTTGAAATTACTTGAAGTCTTCAAAACTGTTTTCCAGACAAGAGTAAGAAATATTGGTCAGAAATACTTCCAGATCTTCCCACATTTGTGGCAATAAACTGCCAGCTATTCTTAATTCTGTACTTTCATTATTTCGCTTTTTGATTCTTTTAGCTAGAATCTGCAGCACCACAGACGTCCTATGTGACAAAAAGAACACTGTGTTACCCAGGAAAAGAATGAGACTGCTCCAGAATGTAGGAAGACATCAGGAAAATTGATAAAGGATGCTTTAACAATCAGCCATTATGATATGAAACTCAAGATATCAGTCAGTGCTTCAGTGCCATTTAGGATTTGAGGCAAAATAGATTTCAATTGTTCTTAAAGAGGGAATTCCATTTCCATCACTAGTGAGGACATGAAACGTTTGACTACTTACCTCAGACTTCTGCAGAATTTATTTAACTCAGACAGGTGTGATTAACAAACCTCTTGCCTTCTATGTGTTTAAGAGTTTCTTTGATATCTTTGTATTTAAACAAGCAGAAAACTCCCCTTAAGAATAGAATTATTTTCATTCAGCTACAACACTGTATTAACAATTGTTTTCAAGTGAAGCTAAATTATCTTCTCAGAGTACCTCAAGTCAGAGTAGTCTGCACTTTTAGCATCTGTACTAGCTGACTGGCTGAACTACGACATTGACCTAAACTGGACAGGTACACACAGAGCAGGCAGCTGGTTTAGACTGATATTCAGAAACATAGCTTGTACTCTGTCTGGTTTATGTCTTTGGGATTTCTCTTTTATCTCACAACACCTAACAAAGTTTCCTGCAATAACATATATTGTCTGTGATTTAAATGTGCATTTGCACTTTTAGCTTGTTTTTTATTGCCTCGTTGGAGTGAGAAAATGCACTCACAGATGCATTTTAAGAAGCAGGATCAATGTTTTCACACTAGTAAATCCTGTGACTGAGAGCTGGCAATACTTTCTGTGCATTAGTATGCAAAGATTTTGTTACAGTGAGCGTCATCACTTCTGGTTGAGATTTGAGGGAAGGAGGTAAGCAGATTCGTGTATCAGCTGGTCTTAGGATGCTCAGCCAGATGTCAAGGAGCCAAAGTCGTTCTGGATGGCTACTCTGAAAGGGGGAATAAATGAATCTTACAAAGTGAGATTGTTACTAGGCTTTCATCATGCCAATGAATAAAATGATGTAGTCTCTCTTGTGTCACTTGATATACCATAAGTTTAGTTAAGTGTGCCTGCATAGCAGTTGCTGACGCCAGCCAGGAGAGAACAACCCACTTCCACACTACTAAATTATCTTAGCCTCTAAAGCACCATGGGCACAAAAAAAAAAACCAACCTGCCTAGTGCAACTGATCCATAGTATACCGCAAACTGGGCTTGGAAATTGTTTGGAACAGTGCAAGCTTACACGGGCCAAAACTATACCAGGAACCACGTCAAAAATTTCACAGCATGTGGATTGATTTTCAGTGCTCAGGAGTGTTCCCTTGTACTGTTCAATTTATTAGCAGGTTTCAAACAGACAACTGATAATAACAGTGAGGTTCTTTTGCCTCTTAGAACTGTCTGAGGTAGTTTGCTTGGTTAAGCATTGGTATAACCTAGACAGTGATGCAGGTGCATAAAGTGCAATGGCTACATCTAGTTCCCGTAACAGAATAACAATCATTAAGACAAGGGATGCATTAGGCAGTCATCACACTGAAAGAAAAATGGAATTGCTCACTGTTTTTCTCTCCAATAAAGTTATATAATTTCAACCCTTGCATGAGCAATTCCCCACCATTTTTGTGCAACAAAAATAATAGCTACATGGCAATTAATTTTTTTTTTTTTTTTTTTTTTGCAACATTCCTATTCACACTTGTCAAGACTTCCAGAGAGCCAGTCAGTCTCTGGTGCAGAAAAGTCCTCCAGAGTTTCCTCAAAATTTTCAGAAAATAGAAGAGGAAAAAAGCCTAATCTGAAGCATTCTGAATTCTCAAGGAAATTCTAACAAAAAGCAAACGGCTGATATTAGAGAAGGCTAATGATGGAAGCATATCTTTATGATCCACACCCTTCCTGTTTATCTAAAAGTTAAAAGCCCATGCGGCCTTACTGCTAAAGCTACTTTTTTTTTTTTTTAAAAGTAACTTAGGGATGAAGAGGATGTACTACTGAAAAAGATGGAAACATTTTATTCTCATCCACCTTCTAGAGCGTCTCCTTATTTCATATAAGCCTGAGAATTCCCAAACAAGGAAAAAGTAAAACAAATTAACTTTCTAGAATAAACTTTCAGGCAGGCAAAAGAACAAATAAAATATTGTCTTATTTAAGATGCTTTCAGTCTGGAAGCATACAAGACTTCTCAACCAATCAGAAAACACTGTAAGAAAGATAAGTGTAAAATGTTATGGAAATCCAGTTCAGCAAAACAAATGAATGGTTTATCTGTGCATTTTTTTTATCTTTTAAAATTTCACATAGTACCTAAAGCTTCCCTCTTTCTCTTTTTCATTTTGCTTTGGTTTTTTTTTTTTTCCTTACTGAAGGTGAACAAATTTCCGTATGTTTTTTTGAGTTTCAAAGATTTCTATCAGGACTTGCGTAAATTTTGTGTGCATAGCAGTTTTGCAGATCAGGCCTTTCAGATTCTAATTCCTCTATCTGCAGCTGTGGCTCTGTGCTTGAAACCTATTTGTGATCCAAATGAGAATGCAGATCAGTGGTGTGGAACAACAGTTCAGAGAAAAGAGTTGAAGTGCCTCATTTATATCTGAGGTCTTAACTCTGGAGTCAAATGTAGACATTTGAAATACCAATACTGCCAATTATGTTACATTCAGAGATGAAAAATTAATCTGAAAGGACATTTCAGGGGGATGGCAAAGCATTAGACTTAGGGTGTTAAGCCTCACTAAGAGCACAATTGCCAGCTCTGGAACTTGAGGCAGTGTAGATGTTATACTGTTGTACTTGCTCACCACTGGGGACTCCTGTCCTCCAGTTAATTGATGACAGTTACTGCAGGGTAGAAACATGGAATCATAGAATAGTTTGGGTTGGAAGGGACCTTTAAAGGTCATCCAGTCCAACACCCCTGCAAGGACCAGGGACATCTTCAACTAGATCAGGTGGCTCAGAGCCACATCCAACCTAGTCTTGAATTTTTTCAAGGGATGGGGCATCTATCACCTCTCTGGGCAACCCATCCCTGTGTTCCACCACACTAACTCTAAACAATTTTTTCCTTATGTGAAGTCTGAATCTACCTCCCCCTAGTTTAAAACCATTACCCCTTGTCCTATCACAACAGGCCTTGCTAAAGAGTTTCTCCCTGTTTTTCCTATAAGCCCCCTTTAGGTACTGGAAGGCCGTCATAAGGTCTCCCCAGAGCCTTCTCTTCTCCAGACTGAACAGCCCCAACTCTCTCAGCCTGTGCTCATAGGAGAGGTGCTGCAGCCCTCTGATCATCTTTGTGGCCCTTCTCTGGACTCTCTCCAACTGGTCCATGTCCTTCTTATGTTGGGGGCTCCAGAGCTGGATGCAGTACTCCAGGTGAGGCCTCACAAGAGCAGAGTAGAGGGGCAGAATCACCTCCCTTGACCTCCTGGCCACACTCCTCTTGATGCAGCCCAGGATGCAGCTGGCTTTCTGGACTGCAACCACATCCTTGGCTGCAAACAGAAGAGTTAAGCTTTGGAGATACTTATTCATATTCCTTCTACAGAAACTGAAATTCTTCCACATGTTTCCTGTAGTCCTGGCAGCAAACGCATGGGCGTGGAGCAAGCTTCTGTGAAAATCAAGGAAATCGCTGACACTTTTAAAGGGGTAGAAAATAGCTTCCTTCCAGTTTTGCTCTGCTGCATGAAACTCCAGCTCAGAAATAAGGACTTTCAACCGAAGTTTTGGAAGGTACAAAGCACCGAACTGACCTCTTTTTGCACAGAGGCAAATCTTACTTACACATAGAAGCAACTAAGTTAGCCTGCTATGTCACATTTGGAACAAAAGGGCCCCACTGTGCAGATATAGCAGTTGCAAAAAATATTCATGGCAAGGTGAAGTATTAGCTAAAGAAAGAGTGCTGTGTTCTCACTCCTTTGTCTTTCTAAATTGCAAATGTAAATTTACAGCTGATTTGCCTTATTAGTAGAAACTTTTCCCTCTTCCTTTCACCATCCTCTGAGAAAATGCTAGCTGTTACAATGACTCTTGAGTAGCACCTCTGTTTTGTGTGAGGGGAGTTTGTTTTCTAGAACTAACACCTAACACTTCTTCCATACACTGAGGAGGTTCAGACAGGCAAGCCTAGGTAAGAGGTAAATTTAACCCAGCTAATTTTTTTACTAGGCAGTGGAAAAATCCCGTTCACCATGGGATAACATGGTGGGTAATCTATCTGTTTGTCATCTAGTAAGCAAAAAGGGAGTCTGTAAAGCTTAGAGCAGATGGTAGATTTATGCTACAGTCTGTGTTCTTTTCATGGGATTTATTACCATATGTGCTGCTTTTATTTTACCGTCCTTCTGTTTTGATTACTGATACAACTCTATTTGAATGCAAGAAGGATTAGGGCTCAATGTAATGAATCCAAGTCAGGTTACAAAAGAGCAATAAGCAGTGCACTCATCCTTAATGGAAAGACAGTACCAAATCAAAAGTTAATATTTTATGAAAGAAATTATCAAATTGATTTAGTTATCTAGTTTTTTATATGCTGTACTCTGGGATTTGAATTCTCCAAAGAAGGGGTTAAAGGCCACCATGAGCTTTTAAGAACATTAATGTTAAATTAGCATTAATTAGCATTAGTATTAGCATTTAGCTACACAGTCAAATCCATAAGGCAGCTGGCAACTTCTGGAAACCTTCTTGGATGGACTGCTATACAGCTGTCTTCTCTGTGTCTTCATTCCAAGCTGCAGTGCTATCATTCCTATTCTTCCTCCATCCCCTCAGCCCCTTGTCTGTCTCCTTCTTCATCTCAGGTAGTTGACTTCAACAGAGAGAAGAGAAGCAGCCAAAAGCTAAAAACATCCAGCGAAAGATGAAGTCAAAGGTACCATTACTTCTTTGAAGAAGTAAGGGCCAGTCACTAGGTTGCAGAATAAGAAAGAGAATTAGTATATCTCACCGAAAGTCAGAAATAATTTTGCAATAAAAGCAGTCCAGAAGAGATCTGTGATTTCACTATCAATTCTAGAAGTTTGAGAAGAGGCTCTGTTTGGCATTCTATGGCTCAGTGTTCTCCTGCATATCTTTATAATGAGGAAAAGGATGGCCAGCATCTAGCCCTTAAAAAATAACTATGGTTGTGGTGCTACCCATGTTAAGCTATGAAGTGCTGCAGGCCAACCCATAAAAATCATAATCTTCCCTGGTTTTCATTTGGTTTTGTTTCGTTAAGGAAAAGGGGAATCTACCTTTTCAAGGATCTGGTTTGAGTTTTTTCCTTCATCAATATTCTGGAATGGAAGAGGTTCATTGCACATTATTGATGTCTCATTATGGTCTTTTTCTACTCAGCAAAAAAATCTGTTACTTCTGGACAGCCTAGGGCAGCTAATAATCAGAGAGTTGAGTATTTATTTGTTCTGTTTGTTCAGTGTCATGTAAATACCAAAGTTATGGCAGATATGCTGGAGAGCGCAATCACAGCCCACACAAATCTGTATATACTTTACACATGAAACCTAGCAGAGCCAGTAAGAGTCAGTAAATCCTCACTTGGAGCATCCATTACTGACACGTTACACTTTGTATTTAAAATAAAGAGACACACTAGATACCAACGGGTGCCAAAAGAAGGGTTATTCTTCAAGTTTCTTATATTTTTGAAATATAACACCTGAAAGCACTTGCCACTCCACAGGGTAAATTCTGACAAAAATCAGCCAGAAAAATACCTTAAGTTCATTTATCTCCTATTAAAGCACTTTATAATTAAAGGTAATTTTTAAACAAATTACAGTAACAGAAATGGAAACCACATTTAGCAGTGAAAGCCTATTACAATGATGCTTGAGAAACCCTCAAGTGTACATATCTGCTCTCACTCAGCACCATTCAGCACCTGTACTAGCAATCAGCATGCTAACTTTAAAGAAGCTAGCTCAGGAACTTTTGACAATCTATCCACACTCAAACAGCTCAGCAGAAGCTAAATTAGCCTGGTAAATACCAGTTCTTAACTCGATGCTGCTCTGAGTAGACAGCTCTTGATTCTCAGGCCATATCTAGTATACCTCTATAGTTTAGAGCACGTCATCATCTTTAATAGCCTATAGAAATGCACTCCAGCGTGGCCTGGAGAGTACACTGAGTGAAAGATCCTGCCTGGTCTGGGAGAGGGGACAAATGACTTTCTGAACCACTTATGAAAAGCAGAAATCTGAGTGCTAATCCTTATCACATCTTTGCCTTGGAATGTAAGATTTTTATTTAACTGACATCTGTGTTGTGCAAACGTTTATTAAGCATATATTCATACATTCATTATTTCTCTCAAATATTTGATCTCACTTCCTTAAACACTGCTCCCTTAGAGCTTTTAGAAACTACACAATTACTGCACTTCGGCAAACACATTGCTACCACATGACATTCATACTAGTAGTGGCCTCCTGGGTGATAAATAACATCTGTAAGGTGACATACAAGTCAACATATAAAAAAAAGAGGAAAAACATCCACTTTCATCTTTTTAAGCTACTACAAATTATTTTCAAGGTAAATGCTACTGGTAGTGAGTGAAAAGCTAATTATAGCAAATATTAAATGGTGACTACAGAAATAGTAACAACGAATGCATTGAAGATACTTCAGGAGAATGTCTAGAACAATGCATGTCAGAGCAAGGAAGGCTCTTTAGGGAGGAGTAATTGGGAAATAACACCTCTGCTGAAGCAAAATACCTATTTTTACTAGTAGTAGTTGCTCTTGAGAAGACATAATTATAAATATTATGTTTCCCTATTTCTTTCAGTAGGTTCCAATCTCTTTTGAAGCCTGCCAAAAGCATCTACCAAATGATAAGTTATTAATTCCCAGAAAAATCAGAGAAAAAACAATGTGCCAGTCATTTTGACTGTTCTGTTATCGCAAACCTGATGTCTCTTTGAAAACATACAAAATTTTAATATGTGCTCTTTAGTCAATTTGCATTAGCAGTCTCTTCTACCATACATTTTTTTGGCTTGGAAAAAATATTTCCAGAATAAAAATAATACCAGATGAACCCTCTGTTTCGGAGTATATTTTGGAGACAGTTTGATGGTGAGACAATGATGGAAGTTAATACACATGATTATAGTGTCATTGATAGATCTCACATTAAAAAAGAGATTTCATTAGACAGTTATCTAAAAGTAAATTAACCTTGGAGTGGTGCATGTAGAAGATGCTTTTTGATGCCCAAAAATCAGTGAAAAGTCCTGTCATTGATGAAAATACCACTGTGGATGAAGATGAAGTAAGTATAGCAACATGTCTAAATAAAGTCTTTGTCCTGGTCTTGTTCTCACAAATGCTTAAGCCATTTATATCATGACATGGGGATGTTGCCTGCAGTCTGATAATGTCTCTTTTTAAAGGTCAGCCTTCTGAAACATTGCTTGATTTTTTTCTGATCACATCAGTCAGACTAAGATAAGTTATTAACCCTTCCTAGAAATTTGTTCTCCCCAAATAGAAAGAATTGTGTCAAATAAAAAAAAAAAAAAACACACAAACCTAAAAAATACACTTGCTGGTAAAACACTTCTGAACACTCAGTCTGTCAGAAATACACCTTCAAATATATAATATCGTATAATGTCTTTCAAACCCCATGTCTATATAAACAACTCATAAAAATTGACTTATTTAATTCTGTATCAAATTAATCACAGCAGCTAGAGCTAAAAATAGCTAGTGGGTCACCCGCCAATCATATCCCTGCCAATATTTAAGTTTGCTCTTGTGGACATACAGGTTGACCAGACTCAATGACATAACATGGAAATCTTTACACTGGTGTCATTTTGAGAGTGCCAGTGCAGAAAATCTTTTTTTAATACTTCAGTTTTAATGTTTTTCACTGTTAAAAACTACAAACTCCTTTCTCTTTTGAAATTTTAATTTTCTGTTAAGACCTGAATTACATGTAATCTAGGAAATAAATTAAGATGAAAACATTACCTAGTATCACCTCTCTTTCTGAAGAGAATATAAATTTGGCTGAGTTTATCAAACTGCTAATTCCGAGCCTTATTTTCAGACTGCAACAGACTTTTAAAATAAGAGTCACGGGTGTCTATCAATTGATTTAATGCTTGTATACTTGTAGGATTTTGCTCATTGATAGCTCTTAGCTTAAGATGGGATTTTTAGGAAAAGCATTCATAGAATCATAGAATCATAGAATCACATGGTTGGATGGGACCTATAAGATCATCTAGTCCAACCGTCTTCCCACTACCATTGCTGCCAGAGTTACTAAACCATATCTTGTAGCTCCTCATCAAGCCACCTCTTGAACACTGCCAGGGACAGCGACTGCACCACCTCCCTGGGCAGGCCATTCCAGTGCCTGATCACTCTTTGGGAGAAAAAGTTTTTCCTCACGTCCAACCTAAACCTCCTCTGGTACAACTTGTGGCCATTACCTCGGGTCCTGCTTGTTGCCTGGGAGAAGAGGCCAAACCCCTGCTCATCACAACATGCCTTCAGGAAGCTATAGAGTGCAATGAGATCTCCCCGGATTGTTTAGTTCTCCAGACTAAACAATCCCAGCTCTCTCAGCTGCTCCTCATAAGACTTGTGCTCCAGACCCCTCACCAGCTTTGTTGCCCTTCTCTGGACACGGTCCAGGGCTTCAATGTCTTTCTTGTAGTGAGGGGCCCAAAATGAACACAATACTCAAGGTGCGGCCTCACCAGCGCCGAATACAGGGCGATGATTACCTCCCTGCTCCTGCTGGCCACACTATTTCTAATGCAGGCCAGGATGCTGTTGGCCCTCTTGGCCACCTGGGCACACTGTCGGCTCATGTTCAGCTGAGCATCAACCAACAGCCCCAGGTCCCTTTCCTCTTCACAGTCCTCTAGCCACTCAGCCCCGAGCCTATAGCGCTGCTTGGGGTTATTGTGGCCAAAGTGCAGGACCCGACACTTGGCCTTGTTGAACCTCATCCCATTCAGCTCAGCCCAGCGATACAGTCTATCCAGATCCCACTGAAGGGCCTCCCTACCCTCAGGCAGATCAACACCACCACCCAACTTGGTGTCATCTGCAAACTTATTGAGGGTACACTCAACCCCCTCATCTAGGTCATCAATAAAGATATTGAACAAGATGGGCCCAAGTACCGACCCCTGGGGGACACCACTTGTAACAGGAGGCCAGCTGGACTTGACTCCATTAACTACTACCCGCTGGGCACGGCTCCCTAGCCAGTTCTTTATCCAAAGAAGGGTATACCTACCCAGTCCACGGGCAGCCAGTTTCCCTAGGAGAATACTGTGAGAGACCGTGTCAAAGGCTTTGCTGAAGTCCAGGTAGACCACATCAACAGCCTTTCCCTCATCCACCAGTCTGGTCACCCAGTCGTAAAAGGAAATGAGGTTGGTCAAGCATGACCTGCCTTTCGTGAACCCGTGCTGGCTGGGCCTGATCCCCTGGATGCCACGCATATTCCGAGTGATCTCACCCAAGATGATCTGCTCCATAACTTTCCCGGGTACTGAGGTCAGGCTGACAGGCCTGTAGTTCCCCGGATCTTCCTTACGGCCCTTCTTGTAGACGGGAGTCACATCGGCAAGCCTCCAGTCCTCCAGGACCTCCCCAGATAACCAGGAGAGCTGGTAGATGGCCGAGAGCGGCTCAGCAATCACCCCCGCCGACTCCCTTAGCACCCTAGGATGGAGCCTGTCCAGTCCCATGGACTTGTGGCAGTCCAGACGGAGGAGGAGCTCTCTAACTGTCTCCCCCTGTACCACCGGGGGTGTATTCGGCCTGGCATCCCAGACTTCCAGATTAGGGCATAAAGTGCCCTGAGGATAACTGTTCTGCCTATTAAAGGCAGAAGTAAAGAAGGCGTTGAGGACCTCAGCCTTCTCCTTATCCTCAGTGGTCACATTCCCTGCTGCATCAAGTAAAGCGTGTAAATTCTCCTTGTTTCTTCTCTTACCACTGATATATTTGTAAAAGGATTTCTTGTTCTCTTTTACTGCAGTGGCCAATCTGAGTTCATGCTGAGCTTTTGCCTTCCTAACTTCCTCCCTGCATACCTTAGAAACTTCTTTGTAATCTCCCCAAGTAGCCTGTCCCTTCTTCCAGAGGACATAGACTCTCTTTTTCTTCCGGAGCCTCAACAATAGTTCCTGATTCATCCACACCTGTCTTCTTCCCCTACGGCTCGCCTTACGGCATTCGGGAACAGCCTGTTCTTGTGCCTTTAAGATCTCCATCTTGAGGAGCGTCCAGGCTTCCTGGACCCCTTTACCCTTAAGGAGCGACTCCCAAGGGACCCTCGCAACAAGGGTCTCAACAGGGTACAAGCAAAATAGGTCTTCCTCCCTCAGCTGTGGCTACTGTGAAACTATGATACTATTTTGCAATTAATTATGGCGAGCAATACGTTTGTGTATTCTCCCGTTGAATGTTATTACTACGTATCCTTAAAGTAGTTCCTAATCACCAAAGCCATGCTGAATTCTACTGTGGCAGGTGCTGAACAAATACAGAGTAGGAAATTAAGCAATGTTGATAATTTTCAGATGGATTTGCTGAAGGGTTCCTTCTTCTTTGTATTGAATTCTATAAGTATTTCCATGTATTAAACAAGTAATTTACATGTACAATCTATAATACAGTGTTGATATATTAAGAAAATGCTAGCAAAACAAAGTAACCTCCCCTCAACAAAGAAAAATATCCTTTCACTACCCATCTCAATGACAACAGTCTAGGTAAATATTGCTTTGGCATTTGGCATGACCTAAAGATCAACAATGGTAAGCCACCTTACTTCACCCAAGTTTAAACCAATCTGTATGTATTATAGATTAGATTACCTACCCAGAACTCCACTGGATGTGTTTTAGGTTGTGATTTAGTATTGCCTACTGTTAATAAACTTTGTTACAGTATGCTTTCTGAAAACTACACACCGTTCTATAATTTCCTCTTATCTTGTGCTTTGATTTAAAATGGCATCCTAGAACATTGCCAATCCATAAATTAAAATGTTATTTGAATTATTAACAAGGCACATTGAATGGTATTGTTCCTAATATTGACTTTCTTATTGAATCTTGACTCTTACCTCCTCACAATTAGTTTGAGTAATTATTCTTTAGCTCATAATAACTAAGCCCATTAATTTTGTTTCTAATCTAGAGGCACAAGAGGGATGTTGCCCAGTATCCCTATTTTTAAGAGAATTGAAAATTAATTTTAGCAAATTATGGAAAGAAGGGAAGATACCAAACAATCACAAGCTGTTGTGGGTCTGTTTAATTGCTGGGCTGTTATTCAGGCCAGTCCACTTTGTCTGTATCATATCTCTACTCACTCTTCTCTATTTCAAGTGAAAACTGAGAGAACCCAATAGGTAAATACTTCAGCACAATCTACACCTTTCTTAGAGCTCATACACCTAGAGATCAATTAATATTTGCAAAATGCTGACAGCTCATGGATAAGTAAACATGCCAAATTCATTCCTAGGAATATACTTCAGGTAAGTCTTTAGAATCATTAAGAACAAGCATTCTGCAAAAACATTTAAAGATTTTTACCTTGTTACTTGCCCAGAACATACTGATCGAAATGAGATTCGTAATGTTCCAGGCACTAGCAGTGAATTAATTACTCATTACATAGGTCAGCTTTTAGGAGTTGTTTGTTTTTATCATTTGTTTACACCATTTCCACAGTTAGTGGTGAAACTTTTGTTAACCAATAAGCATTTCAGCAAGAAGATATATTATTTCAATTTACACAGTAATGAACTGATATGAAAAATTACATGTTCCAGTAATGAAATAAATTTCCCTATTAAAGACTTAATCTCACTTCATCAATACTTGATTTGTAGCAATCATGAAGATAAATACCACCACCATTAATTAAAATTATTCCCTCAGCAATATCTCGCACTTCTAGTCACCTAACCATTATTTCTGTATTCTTAGTTCCTAAGAGTTAATATGCAATGTAA
This sequence comes from Tetrax tetrax, assembly GCA_009806455.1. Taxonomy (NCBI): domain Eukaryota; kingdom Metazoa; phylum Chordata; class Aves; order Otidiformes; family Otididae; genus Tetrax; species Tetrax tetrax. The sequence continues at coordinate 3,395 of WHYT01013714.1, read as the reverse complement.
ATAATGTAAATATGCAATGTAAATAAATTCCTCAAACTTTTTACTAGTTAAATACGAATTGCGGCCATTTCAAGACAGTGCTTTCTGTTTAGGTAGTTTACATGTTTTGCTTTACTCATCTCTTTGTGTCACGAATTTCCTCCCGAGCTTTATGACTGCCTCTGCTGGCTCCCTGATGCTCGCGCTTTGGGGCTGGAATCAGGGCATCCCTAACAGAAGGGCATTGACTGTGGAAATCTCTCCCTCTGCTGGTCATTCGAGCCTTTTGCTTTTGCAATCTACAATCTCAACCCAGCATTTACCAGATGGATCTCATCTACGGTATTATCTTCTCCTATCTGTTTGGTGGCCCACTGTCTGGAAGCACAGTCAGTACTTTTGCTTTACATAAAGCAATTTCATATGTAGTTTTGTAGGGAGAGAGAGAGATTGTCCACATGTTTCTGTTGAGCTTAGAAAATTAAGAGATATTTAATGGAAAGAGGAGATAATTGGTAAACAAATAAAAGCATCAGAGCAGTGTCAGATTTAAAAACAAAACAAAACAAAACGAAACAAAAAAAAAACTGAATGCAAATAAGAAAAGGATAGATAAAAAACAGAACACAAGAATATTCGTACCTTGACAAGATAAGAGATACAAAAGATTGCAAAGGGGACAAAGAAAATGTTCTAAAACTATTAGTACACAAAAAATACACAGGCTAATCAGGCATCAAAAAGGGCATTAAAAATGCAGTTAAGAGAAATATGTAAAATGAAAAAAGAAACCCCAAAGGCAGATACCTAGATTTGGATTCTGCAGCTACCCCAAGCATGCACTTTCTACAAGGCAGTGTGAGAAATGTATGTATCCCATATAGCGTAGGATCGTAGCTGTGCAGGACCATCAGTTTAGATCAGCGCAGCACTGCTCTTGATCACTGTAAAACCTCTTTGAAGATTATGGATAGCTCAAAACACAATTTTCCTGACATTTCTACTTTATTTTAAAAGTGATACGTTTAAAACATGCCAAAGCAGACATGTGATTTCTCAGATTAGAAGACATGCAAATATGATTATAGGCACAAGTCTGCTAATGAGACCTAGTTGTTTCCTCCCTCAGATGCAGAAAGGAGTATCTTTAGCTGTTTTGGTCAGCGATGTGACACTTCAATGCTACACCACAGGTAGGTTTCCTGTGTCCCAGGAACCATTCATAAGCATCCAGAGCAGTGACACGTGTGCTGCCTACACACCATGACTAATCAGGAACAGAAATCTGAAGGGCAAGTGTGTGCCTAGGAGAGAGAACTCCAGTTCAAAAACCTCTTCAGCTGTTCTCCTGGAGCTTTCCAAGCACTAGTCCAAGTAGGCTCTCACTGCCAACCTAACACAGGCAATACTCCAGGTGGGGAATGTGATTCGTTGACCCATCACTTAGCTTTCTCTTGGCATGCTGCCTGGCAGAGCACAAAGGACTTTCTGACATTGTTTAGATTATTTTAGCCACCTGCTTACATGCTTCAAAGACATAATTTTTCACAATGTTTTAAATTAATCCCTGTTTTCAATATAATACGAAAACATTTTCTTTCTCCTTTATATTTTTTCAGAATTACACTTCTAAGAATCAGCTTTAAAGGACAGTAAAATGTTACTACGCATATTTCTATAGCACCATTAACTGGATAGAATGTTGTAGCAAACTAAATTTGCTTGAAAAGTACTCAAAGCTCTTATCACTTCATCTCATCATAAAATGGGTAAGAATTAAACATTTTTGTGGAAGTATAGAAAGATTTTACTACTCATTATTAAAATTAAAGAACAGCTTCTTATAATCCTTATTATTTACATTGCATATTAATTTACAATTATTTTGCTGTGCTGTGCTTAGCATAAGGAACCACAGGCTGCCTTATAAAGTATAACACTCCATAAAGAAATCAACAAATACTGTTTCTCATATGCCATTAATATGAATTATCTAAACAAATTGGGGAAAAAAAAGTGCATCAAAACAAAAACCTGAAACATACAAAATCACCAATTCCTGCAACAGAGAAGAAGCAGTGCAAGTATTCGGCACACACTGAAACAGTGATATCATGGACCAAAAGACAAAGCACTGAAGACTGCCATTTAATATAAAATTATTATTATTATTACATGCCAACTGTATATTGCATTGCCACTGTTACATAGTGGCATATTTAAGAGTGGAACTCATTTAAGAGTTCCAGTCAGAAATTCGGTCTCTGTCAGGCTCATCCCTGAAGATACACCAAAAATAATCTTTGCACCTCCCCTGAGGAATTTCAGCTTGAGTAATATGAGTGGACCATCTGAGTGAATGTGGGAAGCAGGAGTTGCCTGTACTATTATGTTACAAGGAGTGTACAGATCTTGTTGATTGTAAAGATTATGTTGTGAAGATTCCCTGTTTCGTATTATGTTTGATATGTCTTGACTGACTGTAGATCTACAGTGCCAGAAGAAATTCTATCATTTTTTGTTTCACTAAAATAAGACAACCCAACAGCAAATTTATTGAGATGGAAAAGCTATGGGAACAACTGAAAGGAAGAAAATCCCCTTTTAATCAACAAGCTAACCTGCTATGTTTTATGTGTGAAAGAACAATTCTTCTTTTAAGCTTGATAATCTTAATAAATTCAAATTCATTATGAGAAAACACTCAGTTTCCCAGCTTTTATGTCTACCCATATCTAGGTACTTAGTGGTACTTAGTTGCCTGCTGGGGTTAAACCACAACAACCTGGTACATATGAAATCAAGTATTTCTGGAGGCATTTATTCTATGGTTTGGGTTGGAAGAGACCTTTAATTTTGGCTATTCAAATAGTTTGCCGGAAATGTAAGCCAGCCATTTGAACTTACCAATAACAGTCATCATATGCAACATTCAGTAGTTTGCAGGAGATCTGCCAATGCCCTTGAGACTTGAACAGTAGAGAAGGACAACAGATCGCGGTCTGTTGTCTCTGCTGAACAAGAAAGGTGGAATACTTTCTTGCAGGAGTGACTTCTTTCTCCTAGCAGCACTTAATCCTGTTGTCATTTCTATCTTGGAACACTGCGAGGCTCTGTATTCGCTGCTGTCCCCACAGCACCCAGGCTCCACCTCTTTCCCATGCCAAAACTCTATGTTTGCCATCAGCAGGCACTATTACAATCAGCTGAGCTGTTTGAACTAAAAAGCTTCTCATAAACAGAGTCAGCTCGTCTGCTGTTTTAGACAGTCATGGGCTTCAGACTGTGTCAGGATTTATTCAGACAAATTAAGAGACCGCACCCCAGCGGGTGGTAGACAGCATGGGAATTGTCTCTTTAAATTTTGAAAACCAAAATAGAGCAAGGAAGGGCTCTAGACGGAAATTATACAAAGG
>WHYT01013713.1:32043-85084 GCA_009806455.1 Tetrax tetrax | reverse complement strand
GAATAAGTATTTACTCTTTATTAAAAAAAAAAAAAAAATTAAAAAAAAAAAAATCCTGCAGGCTAGAAACTGAACAAGCCAGACTGATGTAAAAACTACAGACCTGCTGCCAGCAGAAGAAAGGCAACTGCAACTGTGAACCTCGAAGACATCACCTTCTTTGGAAAGAGGGGAAAATTAACGACAACACTATTTAAGGGGTGGAGATCAGTGTGAGTGCATGTCTGGAAAAGAACCTGCTGACCAACTTTTCTGAAACAAACGCTTGGTGTGAACAGGGCATCCTACACCCAGCTATGATTTTACAAGGATTTCTGTAAAGGAAATATAATCGGAGCAGCTGTGACACAGGACGTGGTGAAATAATCAAAGAGAAAGTCTGATTGCCATCCAACCACATTTTACTTTTTCCTTAACTGTCAATTTAAAAGAAAAGTTAATGTAAAATATTTTTTTTCTCATTTAGTTTTATATAATGGCGGCAATTGTAATCTCCTTGGAATTTGGTGCCTCTCCAATGTTTATCACACCATTTATCATCCAGATTTCCAGCTTGCAGAGATGTGTAATATGAAGCACAACTGTTAAATCACGTTACTCTGCTGGCAAGAAATACCATTTATCGTATGTAAAAGGAGTTCAGTGGCTGATTTATTCGAATGATTACATTAGTTATTCAATATGACCGAAAAGGCAAAAAAGGTTTTAACTATGATAAGGTACACTGCATGAATGTTTCTAATATGAATGCATAATAGACCCATACTGAAAGTTATTTTTATAACCAACATGCTGTACTGCTGGAGAGCATGCTTTTTCAAAATATATGCCACATATACTTGGGTTTTGCCACTGTAGTGATATGAAGCATTCTTAAGCTATCATGAATGGACAGTTTCTGGTTCCTTTTGCAGAAGCAGCTTTCTTAAGAAAAACTTCCCTGAGGATGCACAAAATAATATATGCTGAGAGTATGGCTGGTCTATGCTGAGTTTTGCACACTCACAACTTCTGGAAGATCCCCTGAATATTTCCCTGAAGAAGCCGGGTGTACATACCGTATGTGCATTAATATACGCAGATCACTTACATACATGAACTTAAGAAATAAGTAGAAATCTTCTACTGCTCTCATCCTATACAGTACTGAGTACTTAGTACTATACAGCAGCATATATGTGTAAAAGAACATCTTCCCTTGTTCCCCATGGGGAAAAATCAGTGACTGCAAGTACATATTAGATATTTTGTGGGACTGCCACTCTGCTAGAAGATGAAAATACAAAATTTCTTCTTCATATTATAGGAATCTGGCAGGTGCCCTGTCGTTTTGCCTGTTCATTAGTTATGGACTGTAATGGTTACAGACCACATACTTACTTAGACTGCCTTAGAGTAAGATTTGCCATACTAAATGATAAAATAAGACTCAAATCTGAGTTATTTAAACTGCAGGTTCCCAGAACACATAATTCCAGGGAGAAGAAGAAAGAACAAAACCAAAAACATTGACCTGAGCACTCATCAGTGTCATGAAGGTAAGTGAGGAAGAAACAAGGGCCTGCAGAAGTTCACCAACTTCATTTTCCACCACCAGATAAGTGGTAGAACCACCATCAATTCCATAAATCCCTTCAGCCTTCATGTGTCCTTATGGTCACTCCCCTCCTGCCTGTCTGCCACATGCGGTGTATGAAAGCAATGTGCAGTCAACACTGGCAGACATCAAAAACTAGGAAATATAAATCTAAAATATAAAGTGTGTGGTGTGGACAAGGGATTGTCTTGGAGCTGGGCCAAGGGAGCAGGCATAGGAGGCCTTGGGATTCTCTCCGTGTGGATCTAGGGCTTATTTCAGCATACAGCCCATGTCATGTAAGCCTGCAGTCCTTCAGTAAGATGCTTCCTGCAACTCAGCAGCAGGAGAAAAAAAAAACATTAAAAAAAAAAATAAATTACTGCTTAGTTTGTCCTTAATTTGTTCAAATAGCCCAACAGTTGAGAAAAAAAAGAGGAAACTGATATCAAACCCTCAGAGTCCATCCTCCCTAAGTTGAGGACTACCCAAGTTTCCACTCCCTAGCTATGTGACGTGGTAGAGGAGCTAAAAACAGTACCCAAAATTCTATGTAGTGGGTAAATTAGAGTGCCACAGAGACACAAAGTAAGAGAGAGTTTGTTTTAAGAATGACAAGAAAAAAGTAGTCTATGGTAACCACTAAGTAATAAAACTGTCAAGATGTTGGAAAATAGACCATGTCTGCAATTTCTCTCTCCATACCTATTAGCTACTAAACCTTCCAACATTTCACAGCACAGCCACAATTCCCATCTTATTATCACAAAGGGCATAGAAGGGACTACAAAAATTTAAGAACCACATGGCACCCTTTACCTAACAGCAGATGCATTTGAACTCCAGATCCATCATTTTCTATGTTGTAGTTATCAAATAGTTACCCTGTAATAAAACACTTCATGGTAACTGCAATAAGCCGCCAAGGGGAAAGAATTATGCAATCAGGAAATGGGGAATAATCACTGAGGTGGCAGAGGAACCAGAAGCTAATAATGGATTGTAAAGCTGCTAAAAAAAAAAAACAAAAAAACCCCAAACATATACAAGCATTTCATGCTAGGGCTTTCTGTACCACAAGGAGTAGAACAGGATAACCGTGTTGACCTGAAGAAAAGAAAAAGTGGTTGGAGCATTAGGCACATTTTTCTCACAATATAGCCGGGGAAGCAATTTGTGTACAGAGAGATCATATAAGTCTTATAGTCAGTTTTGAGGAGATGAGTGCAAGCTGGTGTCTCTGCGCAGAGGAATTGACTAAGGGCCACCTTCAGTTCTCTTCTAGTCATACATTTCTCTAAGCACAGAGCAGTAGAGACAAGAAGCTTCATTTTAGAGTGATGGGGCTTGCGCCATGAAATATGCACCATCCAGTTCAGCTGGTGGTATTTCGTCTCCTCCTGTAAAGATTCAGCAGCTCCTGAGAAATCACGGGACACAGTGCAGCCCCCATCAGAGAGCCCTGCTTAATGGTATCCCCATGTCTCTGCAAGGTGTAGCTTCGTCTGCCTTCACACCATACCACCCATGGGAAGACTACTGTGTAATCCTCATCTTCCCTTTGGTCCTTCACAGCTCTACACATGATGGTCTCAGCACAATCCATGCACAGGAGACAGCAGTGACCTCCTATATAACTGCTGGAATGGCAGAAAGACCTTAGTGCCAGGACAGGGGTAGCTCCTGCAGAAGACATCTCTCGGGTAACACACATACCTCTTTCCTTTGCACACATGCACAAAAGTCAGGAATGATGGAACCGGCTGTATCATAGTACCAACTGTTAGTTTTCTTCCACCACAAAACCAGTCTTCTCTTTACAAGGCACTAAGCCATCAGGATTGGACACCATCCACTAGTGACTGCCCTAGCACTGGAGGCAGATGTGAGGTCGCCCAAAGATCCTTCATGCTTTGCTATGAGCTAAAGGCTTGAAATTAGTTTTCTAATATTTACAAAAACAGCAGAAAACTCTAAGTCTGCAAGTACCAAGGTTTTTGGGTTGAGTTTTTCAAGGGAGGACAGATGCCATGAAGTAAGAGAGGGGACGCTGTTCCCTAAAGTTATTCAGTGACAAATATGTCACTTGAAGTCATTCTGAATTGCTCATGCAATGGTCATTTTGATATTTATTGTATAAATGGGAAAAAAAAAAAAAAAGGGAACAGAAATCACACAACTCCTCTTTTACATTTTCATACTTATTTTCTTATAATTGTACACCTACACTCATTTTCTGAAACCAATCTAAACTAAACCTTCCAGAGGTATTATTTATTAAAAGTAAAACCAAGGTTGCAAGAGACAATGGGGAAAAAGAAAAGCAGGGTAGCTGGAAATTATGTCAATGATGGTTCAGGAGAAGAAAGAAGAACAACAAGAACAATACACTTTTTTAAAAAAGAAAGTACAAAAACCATGCAAGAGGCAGATTCTGTAGGCTGACTTCTCTATACTACGAATTGTTAACCTTGGCAGTGAGCAACTGACTCGCTGCAAATTGGATTTCAACCAAGTAAAATAATAAGCAGGGTTTCAATCAAAACCTACATGCTAATTTTACTGAGCAAAATACTGAGAGAGATATCCAAACATAATCTATCATCATGTAAGCTCCTTTTTCTTTTTCCTTTTATTTTGCCTTTTTTTTAAGGTGAATTTAATCCTTATGAATACTTCTAGATTTATGACCCCAGGCTGAAGTTTTCTGGCTTTTTCCCATATAGGGACAGACAAAGAATCCACCATTTAGCTAATCAGCATGCAACATCCACCTAGGTGGCTAGAAAACCCAGCACAATGAGTTGACTCAAAGACCAATAAATCAAAAGCCCTACGTTCACTGAAATAATTCTGCTCCTTCTGCATTGCCAATTCAGGAACAGTTGAAAGAAGTTGGGGTTCATTATCGGAAAAAAAAAAAAGTCTGTACCTTACAACACCTCAGAGCTGAAACAAGTATTGTAGTTGTATGTATTACTAACAAGAAAATTAAAACTTAGGTTTTCAGCATGTTAGTGTGGAGAACAAAAAGCAGAATAAAACACTGAGATTTTGCCTGCTAATTAGAATCATAGAATCATAGAATCATAGAATGGTTAGAGTTGGAAGGGACCTTCAAAGGTCATCTAGTCCAACCCCCCTGCAAGAAGCAGGGACCTCCCTGACTAGATCAGGTTGCTCAGAGCCCCATCCAACCTGGCCTTGAACATTTCCAGGGATGGGGCATCCACCACCTCTCTGGGCAACCTGTTCCAGTGCTCTACAACTCTCATTGTGAAGCATTTTTTCTAATATCTAATCTAAACCTCCCTCCTTCTAATTTAAACCCATTACCCCTTGTCCTATCACAACAGGCCCTACTGAACACCCTCTCCCCATCCTTCCTGTAGGCCCCCTTGAGGTACTGGAAGACCGCTATCAGGTCTCCCCGGAGCCTCCTCTTCTCCAGGCTGAACAGCCCCAACTCTCTCAGCCTGTCCTCATAGGAGAGGTGCTCCAGCCCTCTGATCATCTTCGTGGCCCTCCTCTGGACCCTCTCCAACTGGTCCATGTCCTTCTTATGTTGGGGACTCCAGAACTGGACGCAGTACTCCAGGTGGGGTCTCACCAGGGCAGAGTAGAGGGGCAGAATCCCCTCCCTCGACCTGCTGGCCACGCTCCTCTTGATGCAGCCCAGGATGCTGTTGGCCTTCTGGGCCACAAGAGCGCATTGCCGGCTCATGTTGAGCCTCTCGTCCACCAGCACTCCCAATGGGGGAAAAGAAATTAGTTGAAAACAGATATATTCACAAGATGATCCTGTCTTCAGAATTAACATAACTTGACCCATAAAAATTTAATATGAAGTTTTGGTCCAGCCATGAAATGGGAAAGACTGTTGATCAATGATACTATCATTTAAAATAAACTACATCTTCACTGGCTGTTCAGATCAGAAAGAAACAAGATGGAAGTGGTGAAAGAAAAACAAATCAGGCCAAAATGTGATGAAGAAAACAAAAGCACCATGAAGAATAATGTTCCTTGTTGGCAAAAGAAATGCATAGTCACCACCTTCTGCACATGGCATGCTGCTAGGAGCCATGGTCCTTCATGAAAACAAATAGGACAGAGCAGAGAGAAGTGAAAAGGGAGTGTTAATGTTTTCAGTTAAGAAGGTGAAACAGGGAGTATCAATATAAACACAAATAATGCTTTTTTACTGTGAGGAAAGCTAAATGAGCCCCAAAGAATGCATCACAAAAATATTGAATATAAGAAATAAAATCCACAGAACCACTTTAGATACAACCATCAGAGTAAAAGTAAATGGAATTTTCCTAGAACAAGCCCTTAGAGATAGGGTAATGATAAACTTAACACAGGTACTGAAGGATAAAGATCGATGTGCTCATTTGGAAAGGTCACAAACAAGGAACAGAGGATACGTCATATAGTAGAATATATGAATGGCACAACGCAACTCCTCAAGCTATTAAAAGACAGAAGATTACACTTTATGAAATTACATGGCAACTGGTAAAATTTGAAAATGTTTGGGTTTTTGTGCAGTGTAGTAGAACTACATGACACGTTGAATGATCTAAATTTTAGATAATTTCTGATATTCATTCAGTCAGAAGAAATCAAACATTTTATATTTATGTCCTGCAAATTGCATGAGCTAGAAATATTTCCCTGGTACACAGAATTGTGCAACTCCTCTGCTAGGCCCTGGTTTTGAAACATGGGTGATGCTGCCAAAAGCAATACACATGGCTCTGCAGCCATGGTCCTGGACACTACGGCAAATCCTACACTCCTGCTACATCTTTGCCTTTGTTTGACTCTGGCATGAACAACCAGTGCATGTAAGCTCATTATTCTCTTAGCTGTAAAGCGTGAAAATTGCAGCAATAGACCATTATTACAATAATTATGAAGAGCATTTTGGAAATTATCTTCCTTTTGATACAGACCCTCTCTCCCACTGTGCTTCAAAGAATGCACAATTGCTGAACCTAGAAGGGTGAATCATCCTAAGGAAGAAGTGACAGCTAGTTCATTGAAAGAAGAGACAGCTCGTTTCAGCACACTGCTAATCTTCGTGATTTCATGTTACTTTCATTTAAAGTACACTGTAAAATAGACACCTGAAGAGTTATGAAATAAATTATTCTTTTTGTAGATTTAGAATTTAAAAAAAAAAAAAATTGCAGTAATTCAGTAACATGTTTCTTCTACGGTATTTCAGAGAAGAGAAGCCAAACCAATATTATTATGGATAAAATTATATAAGTGCAGCACTTAAACCCATATTTAGGGCTCCAAATAAAAGTGTATGATGGTGACCTTCAAATAACCCCTGACTTAAATGCAAACCTCAGTCTCAGCTGCTTTAATAGCTCCATAACTCCAGCACAGCCAAGTTTTCCTTCTGGAGTTTCATGATGATGTTCATTTATTCTGGGGAAATAAGCAAGACACCTACAATGACATCATAATTTTCCCAGTGCAGCGCTCTTTGGAGAGTGTCCTAGCAGCTCTAGCTAGGTGTAAAAAACCCAAATGAAACTCTGTCATTGCTCATTAGAGAGAAACAGATCTGGTGATTTCAGGTTATGTGTTGTTTTTTATGTTTCCCAAAGAATAATCACCCAATGCAAAACCAGCACTAGCAAAGAATAATGGGAAGAGGAAAAGTACATAGGTTCAGCGCTCCTCGGAGAAGTCACGAGGCTGGCAGTGATGATACACTGGTGTCCATCCAGAAGACAATTTGTCTTGTAGCTTATGCTAATCAGCATTTGCTGGATAAATTGAAAAGCATGCAGTTGACTCTTTCCCTTGAGTAAGTCAGTGGCTTGAGTGTTCTTCTACAGGTTCATTACATTCCACTTGATGTCTAATGCTGACCTTGATTACAATGACTTGTTTCCTAACCCCTTGTCAATTTATTTTTAAAAGTGTCCGATTGACAAACCTGATTATGCCCTTCCAATAGGCAAACACCATACGTCCCATACTCTCCACATCGAGGAAAGAAGAAAATAACACAGGTCAGCAAGCTGCTGATGAAGAGATGCTGGAGGCAGCAGGGCATGGAGATGAGAAGGCTGCAAGCAAATTCCTGCAGTGGCAGCAGGGACACGGCTGTAATCATCATCAGGGAATGAGGCACAGGGCACAGGAACTGCCGCACAGGAGGGATCTACTGGCCCAGTATCCCATACCAGCAGTGTCAACAGCAGATGCTGAAGGAAGCATGAATGGAATCCTCTTTCCACTAGCAAATTCTTCTTGTTTCCAGAAAATCATTCTTTGGGAGTATCCAAAGCTGGAAATTGCATCCACTGCACCAAAGAGCACATTTTTGCAGGATTTGGGTAGGTTTTGAGGTCACTTATACTTTTTTCAGGCTCTGCACCTCTCAGCAGCAAGCACCATAGCGCACGGGCACAATGCAACTTTCTCTGCTGGAGATGTCCACCAAGTGGTCCAAAGAAAAATGAGGAGATATTCCTCCTGCCCCCTGCTTTTTCTCCATGAAATCAATTATTTCATAGGTCTCTCATTTCTTATTTCAAACATCCAGCTAAAAAGTCCTCTTCAGATTGCAGCACGATTATGTTACCACTGCCTGCCTACACTGGCTGCCTCTAGAAATGACATCGAGAAGCTCAGGGTATATTGTATACGTATTTTAATGGTTATAGGAATTAGATATGAACATTCTTTTAAGAAAGGGGAAACTGTTTGACCATTTAATGATAATTGCAAAATTATTTGCCCACTGCGTAGTAGCCCAGAGTACTGTTAGAAAAGTCTGGGACTTCTGTAGAGGCCAGCACCATGCCTACCTGAAGTTCTAGTAGGGCAGAGAGAGTAAGAAAAAGGGGAGGCTGAGAACAAGTAAAGAGCCACTGGAAAGCAAAAAGTGTGTAGCCTTGAGAGTGAGACAAAATACAGAGCTAAAGAACACAGGTTTGGATCTCAAAGAAATTATCTATTCCTACCTGGTTAGGAAGTTAGGATTTGGAAATAAACAGGACTACCTGACTGCTGGCTTTCTCGATTGAAGCAATCAGCAAGTTGCCAAATACCAACTAACCGTTTAATTTAAAAGACGCAAATATACTTGTACCTTCCACGTGATAAAGCAGGATCCAAGTATGACACGTTTTCTGTGTGCTGTTGTCAGTAAAAAAAGACAGCCAGATTTGAGGAGTATTATTTACATCTTCATAAAGAGTAGGTAGGAGGCCAATGTCCTTGCCTACAAGCCTGCCAAACAAAACTAAAACCATTTCATAAGCACCAGTATAAAGCCAACTTCCCCATTTCCAAAATATGAATTGAAGAGAACTTTATTGAGTGAGAAAGGAAGGCAGAAGAATATGTTGCTAAAGTCAACAACAAATGAATGAGCAACATCTATTAAGCAAGATGCCCCAGAGCATACTCATATGGTCCTAGCCCTCATCCTCCTCCTGCCCTTGTGGAGACTAACGAGGTAATGTCTTCTAGCACTTGTTCAGTCCTCAGTTTCCAAGTTCCTCCAGACAACTTTATTCTGCAGGTTATCTCCAAGCTGCCAGCACATTACCCCATCCTGACGGCGAGGACAGCAGCAGACAGAACTCTAGAGAGGACCCTTGCCCAGGGAGGGACACTTCTGACAGGATCAATCCCCCTCTCATCTCAACTCACGCACCCAAATTTGTTTTGATCAGGTTGACCACTCACCTTCAAAGCACCAATGCAATATTCCTGCACCTCAGAATAATCCTGTATTTTCACCTATTTACTTTAAGGTGTTCCACTGCTAAAATCAAAACTAAAGATACCAGACAAGAGTGCTCTCTCCACTCCATGACGTTGCTCTTTCCTCTGGTTCCACCAAAAGAAACATTGAGTCCCCTTTTCTCTAGGGCTTCATGTTGCTGAAGATACACAAAAGCATACTGGGGACAACAAACATAATAGCAAGCAGATTTTGGAAATGTTTTTTATTCTGTATTGGTCAGAAACCTAAATTTTTCAAAACATCCATGAGAAGCAAAAGATATTTCCCCTTGAAGAGCAAATGAAAAGCCTGGGAACGGACACTCATGCTACCTTTTTCTCCTCTGTCCCTGCCTAAGGGCTCGTATACGTAGAGATGTCTACATGTCTACAGCAGTCTGTGCTCATACAGCAAAGGTGGACAACCCTCGTGAGGCTAAAAGCCCCATTAGGAAAAAAAGAAAACAGTGCAGTACTAAGAGCCAAACATCACTCCTCCTCCCACACTAATTTCCTAAATCAGTGACCCATAAGTACAGTCCCAGCTTCCCACAACCCATCTCCATGGCCCCAGACGAGAAGCATAGCCCCATCCTACTCCTCTCACCATCCCTCCGTCCCCCTTCATCCCAGGGCAAGGAGCTACCCTGCACACCCATCTCCACACTATCCCCAAGAGCTCACAGAGCTGCTGCTGCCCACCACCCAGGGGGTACCAGCCCATGGCAGGGCAGCAGCAGAGCAACAGCCTGCAGGCACCTGTAGATCTGTCGTAGCTTGGTTATGAGAACGCCACGCACTCACCATCAGCATCACGTGTGCACCATGATCTTTGCTGCCATGCAATCAAAGCACCTAGCCTTGGATGGCAGGTCAAAACAATGGTGAGGTATTTGCTTTATTCCCTGTCTTTTCGTTCTCTCAGAGGAGCAGCAGGGCTCTGGTGAGTGATGCTGCAATTTGAGCAAGTGCCTGGTGAGCTGCCTTCCAACAGCCTGCAAGCTCTGAGTTGCCTCCAGCATAGCTGTGGAACTCACAGGACACAGCACAGGCAGCAATATATTCCTTCATTTCATCATGTCCCCTTCTCTCCTGTCCCCACTTCTCACCTGCCGGCACCACTGACGGTGCTAAATGCCATCCCCATGTACAACACACAGCAACTACACTGTCCGGAGATTAATATTTGAGGAATTTTTTTTATCTCTCCCCACAGATGCCAAATGCTGCCTGCACCAGCGCACAGCCCCACCGCATGAGCTGCCGAAAGCCACCTGTGGTTAAGGTCGGAGAGGCAGCAAGTCTCGGAGGGAGCTGTGGTTTCTCATCGCTCCGCCAGCGATGCGTTGCTCTGCAGGGACACGGCCCCGCGCGCTGTCTGGCCTTTCAGATCCCATCAGTCTGCTCTGTAGATTCAGGCTTAATTGCAAAACCTCATGGGCAACAGCTGACTGCCAGCGAGAGGGCTCTTACTTCCATAAAGTTGTCCACACAGGAGCTCTACCAGGGAGGGGACAACAGAGTGCAGAGGCAAGTCCTTTGCTGCTCTTGTCCTTGATGCACTCACACCTTTGACCTTCTCCCTGTCTTCTTCAACTGCCCTCTTTGCAGCCCGGGCTTCATCTCACAGTCTTCAGTTGCTTCTAAAATTTCTTTTAAAAAACCTTTCTGCATGAAATACATGGAGTAGTTTCAGTGCTACGCCAGAGACAAGCTTAAGCTGCAGAGATATCACCTTATTTGAACTCCGTTCTCTTAATAATGTTTAATCCCACAAAATTTTATTTCCATCCTTGGTCAAGCCAAGTTGAAATCTCTTGATGGCACTACAAATCGCTGCTTTCCTGCCCAGCTTTCTCCAGCTTATTTTCTCTTTAACCTATTTTGAACATACTTGTTAAAGGAATAGGTGCTTTGTGTCCTCACTACACTTTCCTATTAACACATGCAACTTTTTTTTCCTCTGATGTTTGATGGTTCCTTTCATTGCTTTTTAGAAACATTTAATCTTAATTCCACAAGAGACCATTCTCTGTAACTGATATATTCTAATATCTCCTGACGTTTATTGGTATTTTTACCATTTATGTTTTATATTCTACATTTACATTTTAGCTCTTTTTTATCTCTTTTCTTTACCATTTTTTCCACTGTTATATAAAAGGAACCTATCCTTATTTTTACCTTTTTTTTTATACATTTAAAAGAAAAAAGAAATTAAGGATTCATTGGCAGATAATAAAGCTAAATTTCCAGCTAGCTCCCCACCCCCAAAAAAAAAAAAAATATTGAATGTCATTTGTGGAATTAGAAAGATCATCAGATTAGACAATAGTTCAAGGTTCAAATCAGGAGGCTTATAAACTGCTCCTCTTGACATCCAAACGAACCTGTTACTCAACTTTTCTTGGGACAAAATAGGATTTTATCTTATATAAGCCAGGGAAAAGAGCAACAGGGCAGAGTAATTATGTCAACTACTCTTTCCAAGTAGTATTACAATGAAGTTATCTTCTGTTGTTCTTGTGACTCATTCCTGGGACATTTGAACCCAAAAGGTGCTGACCTGCTTCAAGAGAATCAGTAATTAGCAACAATAACAAACATATTGCAATTCAAGCAATTACTTAGGAGGGCATATTTTTACTTAGAAGCAAAAGTTCTGCCCATTTATAATCTTCTTTTACAAATACAAAAGCAAACAAACACAGGAAGTAACAGCCCAAGTGACAGAAAACATGTTCAAATGCTAAGCTGAAATTTGCCAAGCAGCCAAAATTAATTAGGTACACAAACATCACTGAATTCATTTTTTAAAAATACCATGCCAGGAAGACAAAAACAATTCACATATATCATTTGCAAACAATTATTACTAAAATATTCCTGCCACGCTACTTCCTAGGTCAAGTAAGTACCTTGTCGCATTTAACATGGAGTTTGTACTAGAAAGTGTAGGTAACAAAAAAATTTGGAATATAGTGATAAATTTGAAAGAGAAACCTGACCTTAGGGAGCACTGCACGTATCACAGCAGCCCAGAAAGTAAATGTGGATGGCCAGTAATGCCCATACTGTGTTGTTTACTCCTTGTTTTTGCACCAGCCATCCCACCGCTCCTGACGGTTGAGGCAGTCAAGGCAAGGAGGTGTCTCGGAAGCAGGGCTTCCTGACCTGGAGTGTAGCCCTACCATCAGTCTATCCGAATGGCTGCCATAACACAATAATGATCAAAACATTTTCTGATAATAAGATGTAAAAGGAAGGGCAGTAAAAGCGAGAAAAAGGGGAGAAAAATCCTTCTGATGTACAATAGGTATCAAAAAAGAATCAGCAGTTTTCTGCAGCCAGCAGGACTTGGCACATCACTGTCAAATTCTACTTCATTCAATTATTGGGAAAGTTTTAGAAAAGCCTCGTACGCTGACAGCCCATTAGTGATATAGCCCATCTAAGTCATATGCACAGAGGTTTTAAGTATCTGTTTTCAATTGACTCCCCAGTGTTCTGCCTGGAGGGTTATCATCTCTGTTTATCAATGATTTGGGATTTGCCCTGCTTAGGATTTTATTTTTCACACGTCATTGTCAAATCAGGGAGATCAGTATTGCTTGTATTGCTGCTGAGGTGGTTGTGCTTGGGAAAGAATTAAAACTGAACAAGAATCACAGTGCATAGAATGTCCATGTTTCAGTGGGAAACGCGCTCACAAATTCAAGTTGTAACACTCTGATATCCTTTTACAAACCTCTTTCTGACTTGGATCACTCACGCACACTGCAAGCCTACCACTCCATCAGAGAACACCCTCCATTATAAATAACTTCCTACTTCAAAGACTAACAAATTACTTTGATGCACTTTTAAAGTCAGTGTTTTCAATTCTCCAGCATTTTTGCCTGATGGGAAATCATTAGATAGCTAAGAACACCTTGTTTGCATTTACAACTGTTACCTCTGCGAGGAGGCATTAGCCCCTTTGCCCTCTAAGATACCAGTATCAGTAGCATCCACATCAAACAACCTCAAAGTAAACCAGCAGTCCAAATTATGCTCATGTCTGTGTTTTTCCAGGAAGAGCTCAGATTCAGAAGGGTCCTTCCTTTCTTCTCATCTATCCTATAGTTCATCAAGTCAATGAAAAATCATGGCTGGGAGTCCTTTGTAATCAGCAGAACAAAAGTGTCAAAAAGGCAAAGTAACCTACTATTAATCACATCTCTTTGATAACCCTGATCCTACTAAAGCATAACATCTGTCTTGTGTTTTTGGTGGCTAAAAGCCAAAGTCAGGATCAGGAAACAACTATTTCACTGGTCAGATGTTAACATAGCACAGCATGTTGACTTTATAACCACCCTATGAGCTCAGAGAATTTAATGGAACTGTCTTTTATTTGGCTTGGTCCCATTTATTAATATTACCGGAGTGAGTAACTCATATGATCAGACATGCACTTAACAGAGCCGTGTCTAGACAGACCCAGAAGTGCCTGCTCTCTTTTCCACAATTAGGCAAAATCTTAAGCTTAGGAGTAGCAAAGCTAGAACAGTTGTTTGAGTTCACACTAAAAACCTTCCCATCAGTTACTGTCAAGGTAGACACATGAAATGGTAATTACTGAACAGTAGCAGGCCAGGGCTTTTCGACTGTGGACCAGATGGCAAAAATAGGTGGCATTTATGCCAACTTAGCAATCAGAGAGAGACGTGATTATCAGAGAAGTGATATCACCAGAGAAAAAACAAATCAATTGTTAAAATAGTTGAAAGTGGAATTAGGTAGTAACTAGTAAATCCATCTAGGTTAGCAAAGTCATCTACCACTTCTTGGTACCACTGTGATTGCTGTTTGGTCAGCCATGGTCTGCATCTTTATCACACAGCCAATATTTGTTTGTCAAAGAGACTCAAAGCATGTACAACCCCCAAAACCTTCCAGAAAATTTTGCTTTGTTCTTACAAATACACAACATTAAAATCTTAATCATAGAATCACATGGTTGGATGGGACCTATAAGATCATCTAGTCCATGGCACATCCTTTGAACACCTAATGGTCAGATCTCACCATGTGCAGCGTATTCCCACAGACATGCACTACTGTCTTAGCCTCAGCAATGCCAATGCTAGACTTAAAAAGCAACACTCACGAACACCACCTTGCCCTTCCAGTCTTTGTGCTCCTGAAATCCTTCACAAAAACTATACCCAGGAATCAGCATTTTTACACTTACACTCGTGTGAAATTATTTTTCTGATAACACTTTCACTAGTGATTTTTTATTTTTGCAAAAATCCGAGCAAAAGTGATGACAGAATGACATGGAATGATGCAGCAGCATCACTAGCCCTTGGCTTGGTAGTTCTGCTGTCCACAATCTTTATGTGCTCAACTTGCAGCTCCTCCTTCTCCTACATGAAATTAGTCCTTGCACCACTCTTGTCCTTATTACCGGCATTTTGTGTTGCATGAATGAACTACGCTTTGAGCAAACAACATGGACAAGATGGTAGCAGCTGTAATGGATTTAATTTAAATGGTCAACAAAGACAAAGGCAAGTGAAGAAAGGTGGAAAAAAAAGCTGAATCAAAGCCAAAATTGAGATCCAAGATACACCTTGTGCCATTAAAGATATATAGAAGTCAGTGTATTGGCTATACTGAACTGCCTCAGTAGTCAACGGAAAAAGGTGGGCTGTTGCCCCATAAGCAATCTCTCTTACCTGTCTTCAAGAGGTGACTTGCCCTCCATCTCCATTGTCAATCAAGGACAGTAGGAGTCATTGTCAATCCATTGTCAATCAAGGAGTAGATGAGGTTCTTACCTGCCTTAGAAGATGGCTAATCTTCAGACATTAGACATCTGTGCTTAAACAAAAAAAACCCTACTCTATATGAACCTTGGCCTTACTGCGAGCTTAAATAGACAGAAAACAAGTCTTAATACGCTTAAATGTATACAAGCTCACTGTACCATGTATTTCAAGCATTTTCATTCATTTCACATGGGATTTAGTTGTTCATGCCTGAACATAATATGCCTATTAGAGTAAATTGGAGATTTGAGAAAACAAACACATCTTGCAAACACTTGAAACTCTGCCAGCTCTTTCACCCATGATGCCTAAGACCAGCTGCTTAAGTTTGCCTGAATATATCTTTCTTTGACTGTCAAAGATTTTTTCTCTTTGTTTTCCATTAAATACACTTTATTAAATCATTTAAATAATGCAGGTGTAACCCTGAAATACGTATTGTTTTGAACAGAGACAGGAGTACACACCTGGGAAGCTTGTATTGTTAGCACAATACAAACATAGTCACTCATGTACAGTTGACAATGTGCTTCCATATGGTGTTAATTTCCAGATCAGAATTGCTTTCCTGAATCACAGTTATCCTCTTTTAAATACATGAAACATTTAAACATGTGATTAATTTGAAGAGTTTGTGGCTAGTGAATGTTAAGTGTTCTCTGGGGCCTTTGCTGGATGACAACTTTACTTATGCAAGTGAAAAAAAAAATCTAGCAGTTCAGCAGCCTATTGCTTTGGAGTCTGATTCTTCCCTCTCACTACAGGTTAAATGCATATGGATAAGCAAAAGTTGGTTTGTTAGTTTAAAAAACAAAACAAAACAAAACAAAAAATGCAAAAAGAAAAAAAGCAAGGGAAAAAAAAACAAACGGGCTACATATAACTTTTGGGTCTACATTTCAACACACAAGGCTCTTGAACTCCAGCAAAGTGAACAGCAAATCAGGCACAGCTGATACCCCATACACACTGCAGAAGGAAAGAAAAGCGCTTACCAAATAATTCAATCCATCACCTCAAGAGGTATTTGAGTATCTGTTTTTATATTACAGTATTGATTTCTGTAGAAGCTTACCAATTGATACCTTTTGATGGTGTTTTTCAGACCTTTAAGATCCTAAACAACCTAACAGAAATTAGAAGTCACAAGGTAAATATTATTTTTATTTAAAACAACAAGTGAAGACCTTTTTCCTTCCTGCTTCAGTTCTATTCAGCTCACTGTACAGTACCCACAATGGGATGTCTTAGTGGAGAGCAGCATGGAAAGCAAATGCATGTCTGAGGAGTATTTAGATTAAATCTGAAGTATGTAAGACCATGGTTCATGCAATCTGTCAGCATCCAGTCTGACAACACTCAGGCACAATACTCAGGTGTGCACCTCACCCGTCACCGCTCCCACAGCTAACCAACCTGTCAGCAAAAGCTGTCTTGCATGAGAGTGGAAATAAGCAGGCAGCTGGGTTCTTTTCTTTTTTTTTTAATTTTATTTTCTTTCTTTTCTTTTATTTTTTTTTTCTTTTCTCAGTCAAGACAGGGGTATAATTATCCTGATGCACATTGCTGGAATTCATCACAGGCTTTTGTTCTCCCTGAGCACGCAGCATTGTGGAGGAAAACCTCAGCAGAATTGGGATCCAAATTCCTCATAAACCCAGGCTGAGACAGGGGGATCTGGAGTGGAAGAACACACACAAAAAATCTCTGGCCACACTTTGAAATTATCAGAGTGCAATTAGCTGGAAGAAAATCAGCTAGGCAAAATTAATTGCTTTAAACAATCCAAGATCTTTTTTCTAGCCCTGACTTGTACAGAAGATCTTCAGTGTGTTTGTCTGAGTCACCATAATAGAATATATTGAAATACTGAAAGCTTTTGTGAAGTGCAACAATCATCTCCCAGGTACCTGTAGTAGGGACAGAGATTTTAGGACAACAAGGAAAGTGTCAGAACTGGGAAGAAGGTAAATCGCTGCTTCAGAAGGAATAAAAAGGGGCAGGAGGACACTTGTGAAATCATAATGCATAGCCTGTGCACAGCGCATTTTTTAATGAAAATAGATGTTTAACTGAAACTGTCTTTACAATCAACCTGAGGACTTTCCTTTTGCTTCTTCCCATGCCCCCCATTGAGTAAGCATAGGTAAGTGCATATGAACTGGAGCCAGGAATACCACGTTTCCATCCTGTACTTCAAGCTAACACCTCCTAAATAACTGAGGACAGAAGGAAGTTGTCTCTTCTCACAATTCTGCAAGGCTGCTCCACCCCTAGACTGGCTGGGGACACCCCATGGGCTGATGCTGACAGCTTTCCCATCGCTATCGGAAAAGCTGAGGAACAGGAGCACCAGGAGCTTGGGTGCCCAGCCTATGTCATTTTTATGTCTAGCATGGCTCTGTTAATTTCAGAGGCTGGGCTCCCGATTTGTACCAATGTAAGCAAAGAAGCAATTCCTGGGCTGGCCATTGTGAAGAGGAGTGTATTTCTGTGATATGCCAAGTCCACAAAGTACTGAAAATTCCTAACAAGAAAACCTGCTTGGAATCAGTCTGCCCTAAGTAGATGGTTCCTCCTTTTTAAGAGACTGCTTTAAAAATGAACTTGTGGCCCTTGAAGTGGCTTTCCACAGTATAGAGCTTTGTATGTCTGACAGATCCTTCCAGTACGCATTTTTAAATGCTAATGGACAGGCAGAATGAATAGAAAGGCTTCAAACTCTGCAATTCCTAACTCACATCCATTTCCCCAAAGTCAACCCTCTTGACAGCTGCCTCAGCTGGCAACCAAACATATATAAATACAGACACAGTTGAGTTTGGGGTATCTTTGTTAATATTTATATAGCCTGCCACCGGCTGTTTCAGCACCACAGCTGTTTCCAGCTGATAACTCTCGGCCTCCAATCACAATTGTACAGTTTTATTTCATAAGGGAATATGTATAATCATGAACATGATATGACTGTCCTGCCTGGTTTATTAGCCTGCACATCTCCAAGGACCATTTTGATGTTCCAGACACATCGTGTGTTCAAGGAATTCTTCAGTGACTACTGGATTTCAGAGCTCTCTTATAATATTTTTTAATAAAATTGCCAATGCTCTTACTACTGGGATGCAACGGTCACAATGCCTGACCATAAACAGCAATGAGTGACTGCAAGTCTCTAAGTGTACACAGGCATGCAGATAGACAGGTAAATGAACAGACAGATCAACACGTACATACATACACTTCAATAAAGTATACTTTATAAGGGATTAGAAGCATCTAGCAGCAAATAGACTTACAAAAGAGATTTCTTTTTATTCCTCTCTCCCTTGCACGAGCCAAGACCTGTTGAACGACCGTTCACCACCAGTGAAATAGAGGTCAACTGCTCCTCTTCTCATGCTGGTGTATTTGCAGAAGTCAGAGTGTGAAAAACTGAGATGAAAATCTAGCCTGAGAACCAGTTATGCTTCAGAGGTTTCCATCCCCTGTTATCAGCCAGGTCGTTCTACCTGCCGCATCCACTACAGGTGAGTTGGCATGAAGAGACTCTGCTTGAATGCTTCTGGAGGGCAAACAGAAGGAAATCTGATGTCACACTGCAAGGCTGGTCTACAGCACACCACGAAAAACCTTTATTTCTGTACATAGTTCCACCAATTCCACTTTGAATGCCAAAGGACTGATTACATGAGCAAAATTATCCAGAAATGGCCCTAGAATCTTTCTGTCTTCTTCCTATGTCTGAGAAGGGGGGCAACTGCCCATCTGTGGAGCCCACTGAAATATTGCTTTGATGTGGAGCTCGACTGAAGATATACTTTGGTGATAATTCATTTATGCAGGAACAGACAGTGAGCCTGGTGTGTTACTTACACGTATCGTCTTCTCAGACACTGACATTTCATCTTTTTCACACAATAAATCTTCATCTTCTGAGTCGAACTGAGGATTTTCTTCTAAATAACAGAACTGACAATGACACGTTTCAACACAACTGGATTATAAAACTGTCATCCCCAATTCCATTCCCCGATCTCTATCCCTGTCAACAGTGGTTGGCTGTGGAAATTTCAGCCTGCAAACCAGTCTAGTATTGATCAGGTTTCTGCAAGTCTGTAAAGGGAAATGGAAGGAGGGAGAGAGTGAACCTCCGCATGGCTCCAGTCCCAATCCATTCATTCCCTTATACAGCCAATTGCCACTGCTAAGAACATCATCACTTCACTGTGGCCAAACTGGAGGCACGGACCCAGGTAATCAGAGCTTGAAATTACTAATTACCTTCCGTAACATAAAACACATTTTTTTGTGCCTCATGAGCCACATGTTGGGTGAATGCTGATGTATCACTAAGCATCACTAGATAGGCTTTGACTTAATCACATATCATGACCCTGTCCAATAGGCAATGGGTTTTCAAGGCAACTGTACTACTGTTGTATTTTGTTCTTTTAATTGCAAGCGGAGCAAGGCAATCTGCTGTATAAGAGAAGAGCATCCCTATACCTCACCCACAGCCAACCAGCCCTTGTGCTGTAATCACGCCGTAGCTACCAACAGCTTATGGAACTCAACCCACACTTCAGTAAGGCAATTACACAACTTAAAACATAAAGGGGAGGAAAGAGCAGGGAAGTGGAGACATAAAGCCAACCCACCATCTGTAGCCATATGTAAACTCATCCCAGCACAAATCCGTAAATGGGTATGCACAACAGATAGAACTGCAGTATAAACACGTCTGCTTAGTGAATATAATCCATAAAAGACTTCAAAACAAAGCAGGAGACAATATTCAAGCTGCTGTATTTTAAAATCATTATTAAATGAACTACAATCCAATTAATCCATTTTTCCATTGAAGTAAAAATCCCACTGATTTCCCAAAGGCTACAATGAAGAGAAAAGCACAGAGGAATATAAAAAGGCCCAGAAATTTTCCTGCTATAAGGGATTTGACAAGCACTGAATGTTTAAAAAGTAGATTCACAATCTGTTAACAGGGCCAAGATGGATGATTTGCTGAGTAAAAGTCTCTTATTAACTACAAGACATTAGAGACTAATTTAAAACCCCAAGAGACTTTGTTGTCTTGTCAGAAGCATTCAGCTCCAAATATTCTCTTTACCGAAGTGATCTTTGAATTTTTCTGATTTCTAGACTCAGGAGCATTAAGTGGCGAAGAGTCCACAGGCAGGACATTCTACTGGACAAAGTATGTATTTTGTGTGTGAAGTTAAAATCTGGCAGTCTCAAAATTTAATGCCTTCCCTTTTCTGTGTTATGAGAACAAGAGAATGGTGGCTCTGGTCTCTTCTGAACATCCTTCTCCAAACTACAGGTCCTATTATGATACTTTACCATTTCCTTCTTTATTCATTTCCTTCCTAACACAAACTACCTCAAACTCTTCAGTCTCCCATTAGAAAGATATTTTTCCAAGTCCCCAAACATTCTTGTCACTTTCTCCCCAAGCACTTGTAATCCATAAAATGTAGTCACTTTTGTCCCAGAGCTGCAAACAGACCCTGAGACACAGGGGAAAAAAAAAAAAAAAACATTGGCAGAATTTGTGAATCACTATTCTTTTTTAACTACTGCCCAGGCTTGCTTGCATCTCCTCCAGTAAATTTATTTGTACTCTTCAGAAAATTTCATTTGTTGTCTTTGTCGGCGTAAGATTTTCCACTGCAATGAACTGCAAGAATGTAGAGCTCCAGTATTCCTTACTGTTAAATTTCGGCATCTAATCTCCTGCAAAGAGTTCTGTTCATCTTTTGTATCAATAAAATTGCATAATTAATTAATTTTTATTTTTCCTTGGGAAAAAAATTGAGCCATTCGTCTCAATTATTGAGGCATTAATCTCAATTATTCATGCGAAGTTAAAAATATGCCAGAATGTCAAAAATAATTATCAATTTTAACAAGTTGTTTAGTAAGTGAATTCCACCTGCAAAAACCTAAGCATGTTACATATCCAGTGTCTCTTATATCCTCCCTTTCGTCATGGAATTAAGCTCATGCTCTGAGTTTCCCTCTGCAGAGTGCCTGATACCCTTTCTCCTGAGTACAAAATGCATGATCAAAAGGTAAAGCATCTCCAGACAGAATCAAAAGTATTTTATTCACCCTTCTGCATCACGCCATACAACCCTAGCACTACTGGCTGGAGTCTCTAGCCAACCTCTTGCTCCAAGAGGGACCGTGAACACCACGAGACCAGGTCAAAAGTGGCTTTGATCATTGGATAACCCAACAGTGTCATGATGCCCTCCTGGAGAAGAAAGCGTTCCTGAAGACAAGCCCAAGCTGCAAGGTGTGGTGGTTGCCTCCTCTTATCTTCTCTGCCAGGGCCACATCTTCAGAAACACACTTAGAAAAGATCTTTAAATCACCATACAGATTTTTCAGATGCCAGATGAGCAACTACCCTTCCCCATCCTCCCCAGTTCCTCTCTTTACATCAACTTCTGGGGCTGCATCAGGTAACTACCAGCAAAACTGGGAGCTACAGATGTCTTGGGTCACTGCAGAAATGCTATTTGCATGCCAGGGGGATCTGGACACCTCTTGTCAGCTGGTAGATCAGTGGTAATCCGTCAGCTGGATCTGACACAAAGCCAGCAACACAACAGCTCCCTTGATAACCTCAGTCTTTGCTGTGGCTGCTGCTAGCAAGGAGAGATGTTGGGCTCTTAACTGCAGAGTCTCCAAATGTTACATCACTGTAATTTCCAATACCATTTCTTTCTCCATCAACAAACAGCATAACAGTTTCTGAGCTAAAAGATTCAGAGCAGCTACAAAAACAAAATACTGACAAGTAAAAACACTAAAATAGACGTATAACCACATAGAGGGATTTTCCCATGAAAACTGAAGCAGAAAAATAAATCTGGAAAAGGGTTTGGAAGAAAACTCATGTGATTCTTTTTTACTTCTCCCCCACAACCCCCACCCCTTTTACTGATGACAATAAATTTTCCACAGGACTCAACCATGTGAAAAGTCTCTAGGCAAGCTCCTCAAATAGAATAGTCCCTGAAGCCTTAGGAAAAAAAAATGGGGGAAAAAGAGCAAGAAAGCAAAAAGTCTTAAAACTCAATGGGTAGCCATTATTAGGTCTTGCTTAGTGGACAAATGGGCTCCTAACAGGAAAACATCGCCTTCCATTCCTGGAGCCTAGAAGGAGCAGTGTTCATACCTCTCCTGCTCCCTATAGTTAGATCAGCATGACAGATCTGTCTGCTTTGCCAGCTCTCGTGGCTTCACAGCAGACACATAAATGACTAATTTCTGCTCTGCCTTTTGCTGTTTCATGATCCTGCATCTCCTAACCCCACACCTTTTAATAACCTCCATTTTCTAAAGGGAAACAAAGCCATTGTTTCGTCTGCTTGGCTGAGTAAAATGTGCCTAGTCCTACGAGACGTGTAATTGTGCTGTGGCACTGACCTCCAAAGCCACCGACGACCGTCCAACTGTCTCAGTTGCCATCTGTGAAACCATTCACCTTCTCAGGCATGCGATCCTATTCTGAGATTTTCAGTGATGCCACAGAGCTACACGTAGGTACAAATGCTTCCCTTACTTCCTGACAGTCATGATCTGTTGTTCTTCCATGTAACATCCAGTTTTAGATGTCCCAAATGCAACAGATTTCAATACTTTCCTTGTAGCTCCATTCCACCACTAGAATGACCTCCACTTCCTTTCTTTCATCCCATTGTTCTTACTCACATCCCCGTTTGCAGTATGGAAAGCGTGGAAGATGACTTCCATCTCCATTCTAGCAGTGGCTGAAGGAAAGGCAGAGCCAGCCAATATCAGCATGTAGTTGGCAGACTTAAGATATCCTTGATGTCAGCTAGGTTTACCTCACCAGCAAAATAACACTCCACTTAAGGAAAGATTGCTGTACTTTTCTTAACTTAATCCTTTTTTTGTTATTTTAGCATGAAAGTAAACGGCAGAAGAAAGCATTTAAATATGTTACTAAAGAAACCGCCTTCAACTTTCACTGCCAGTCCTAGACACCAAAGAAAAGCAAAATGCCTGTTTCTGGTTTCATGTACGTTCTTCAGCTGTGTGATTGCACTGCAGCATTGTTTACAATTTAACTTAGAAGTGAAGAAATACAACCGGGAGCACAAAAAAAAAGATACTAGGAAAAGCTCAAAGGATTGGAAAGACAATATTTCTAACTGAAGAACTTATGTCACAGCCCAAATATTCTTAAAGCAGAACTAAAAAGCAGATGAAAAATACAAAGTTCACTCAGATAGATGAGATTTTCATGACAGCTCTTCCAGAGCTTTACCACAGCCGTGGTCTGATAGTCCTCACACTGATGTCTCCTGTAGCCATTTAGCTTCTATAAAACAGAAATGGTGATACTTATTAATCAACAGGATAGGAATTCATTAACGTTTCTAACACATTTTGAATAGAAACAGAATATGAAAACAGATTTTGTTGTCAGTTACAATTTTTGAGTTCAGAGTCAGCGAAACTACTGTCATCTATTTCAGCTTCAGCCCAAGCAGGAGCAGAAACTTCCCCAAAATAGTGTGCTAAGTATTACTATCACAGCTCAATTATATCATTTTACTTCACTTCAAACCTCCGGCTTCAATCTAATTAATTCAGACTGGCAGAAAACAAATGAATGGGACAACTACAGAGGTTATGTCACCAGACAAAACCCGTGATCCTCAACACTTGTTATTTCAGCAGCCATTTCTTTGGAACACATTCTTGTTATTTGTTCTTCTTTTTACTCATAGATGGGCTTTTGTTCACAGAAGTGCCTGATTACAGCACTGATATACACAATTACATGAAGTAAAGGAATTTTTAAATTCATACATTCACCATTTACTGCAGGTTAGCCTTAACTCGGTATCATTCTGTTGTTTGAAGCAGGATCCTGTGATCCAGGACCTACCTATACAAGGAAGTCGTAGCGATCTATGTACATCAGGTTGCAAACAATTGGCTAAATGAGGTCAAATAAGCAATTTTAGGCTATAACTATGAGATAAGAGCTCCATTTTGTTAGGCACTGGAAAAGTGTATAACAGTCTTCCTCCTAAAAGCTGTATTACTCCAGTCAAAGCAGGCCTATTTATTGATTTAACATTTATTTCTGATTTAATGTGTGCCAAAAGGCAGTAATTGTAAACCAATTTAAGAGAATCCACAAAAAGCAACTGAATTAAGATCAGTACCTTCTGACAGAGTTAGTTGAGTTAGTTCAGCTTGTACATCCAGGAGACCTTAGAGCTTTACCTTAAAAAGTGTTACAGCAGACGGTTCTTTAGCATGGTAAAATTAACTACAGGCTGGAATAAAACACCAAATTTCCCCATTTATTTGCAGGAAAAGTTAAGAAAGTTCCAAGGAGTGAGTTTCCTATCTCTCTTCATGCTTTTTTTCACAGAATCACAGAACAGTCCAAGTTGGAAGAGACCTCAAAAGATCATCTAATCCAGCATTTTGTGGGAAAGGGACCCTCAATGAGATAATTTAGCAGCCTGTTCAATCATATCTTGAAAACCTCCACTGGTGACCTCCCTTTCATCCTCTCCAGAGATGACCATCTCCTGTCTAGAAATAACCTCCATTTTATGTACAGCCTACTGTAAGTCTATTCAACAAGAAAGTCCTGCAGTCTCTCTGCCCAGAAAGATGTTCCCTTTCTTCAGGATCATGAAGCCAGAGAACTCCTTCACAGGTGGTTTTTGTCCGTGAAAAGCCCAGAAAATGAAGGCTGAAAGCATCTGGGGTTAGAGCAATTCAAAGGGTGTGAGAGATGCACATTAAGCCAGTGTTGGAAAGACGTATCTTGAATCCATACCCCAGGTGAGTACGCAGCTATCTGTTGGTTTGTTTTGGTTTGGTTTTTTGTTTGTTTTCTCTGTTGGAACTGTTCAGCTCTACACAAAAAAAAAAAGAAAAAACAATGTGTTGGGTTATAGCCATAAGCTTACGTGCCTAGTCATGAGGTTTAATTTTTTTTTATGCAGAGCAGACTGTTTCTGCCAGAAGACAATGAGAGAAACCCACTTTGAATAACCAATATTTCAGCCATTAGAGCATTTGTTGGAGATGCAGGAACACGTTCAAGTGCTCCCTGCAAATGAAGAAAAGGAGGTACCAGGACCTGGTCACTCGTATTGATTTTTAAGCACTGAGATTTTCCAGGAGCAAACACACAGTCCCACCTTGGTGGTTTAAACACGCCTTGAATATAGACGGGGAGTTACACCTTCTTTGTGAAAGAGTGAGGAAAATGTACTTAAAGCATCTTGTTTCAAAGTAACTGCTGCTTCCTCTTGAGTAAATGTGTAAACCGGGGTGTTTATGGGATTAAATACCATCCCGTTGACACTTTAAAGGATACTTGTTGATCAACACGGATAGATTTGGTTGCCTGAAAATGCAGAAAGGTACCATACAGGGGGAAAGGAGCTGGGGGCCAACTCCATCCCAGGACACGGTAGGAAGCCTCCTGCCCTCTTCACGGACCCAGCAGAGCTCAGGAGAGGTAGCACAAAGCCAGCAAGACATTTTCTGAGGCAGGACTCACATCTGCCCACCAGAGAATATTCCCCTCCACCGAGCCAGGAGCAATTTGAGTAGAAATTCATGGGCACCAGCTTCACTAGCCACCCTCTCCCAGAGACATGTGTGACCCAGGCCACTTGGCAAGGCTTGGGGGATCAGGCCCAGCCTGTACAGCAGTGCTTGCAGAAACCTGCTGTAAACCACGGGAAACCATGACCTAGTGATCCTCAACTACATGAACCCAGCCACACACACTGAACCTTTTCAGCAAATATTTCTGATAAGTCTCGCACAGGCAGAAACAGGATCAGCTCTGAGCTGTTCACAAACCAAAAGAAGAGATGCATTCATCTGAGAATTTCATTACAAAGGATAAATCTATCAACCAATACTTCAAGTCACCTCCTTTTTCACTAACTTAAAATCACATGGCGAGATTCCCAGCGGAGATACAGATGCCTCCGGGAGTTTTTGGGCAACTGCTGCCATTGTTGAAAGTCAGTGGAATTCACAAAGCTGCCATTTAACCTCAAGTCCTTAACTGCCTAACTTCTCCAAAGGTTTGCTTCCTAGGTATGTCAGAGAGCCCCAGCTTTCACAATACTCCATTGTTTACACCTGTAAGCCTGGAGCAGCTTCACAAAAGAGGTCTTTCCCTGCCTTGGGGACCTGTGGCTTTGCTCTCAGAGCTACAGAAAACACAGTGGTCACCTCGCTCCACTGAGATGTGTCCTAAGCCTGGATGAGGACCACCTCTTCCATTGCCTGGGACAGAGACCTAATTCTCGAGGTGGGGGCTGACTGCTCCCCCGCTGCCACAGTGACAAGGTTTTTAAACGATGGCATCCCATTGAAAAGCCTTTCTCCCTCTGATTCAGTGACTGCCTTAATGCTGAAATCGGCCTCCTGAATCCTGTCCAGAACTGCTCTCTGAGATAATGAGGTCTGGAAAGGGGGTGGGGGGGGGTTTAATGTCAACTTCCTTCCTTGCAAAAAGTGCTCAGGCTGATCTCTCACTACCCTGGCTCCTTGCTGGCTCTTTTAAGCATGACCATGCCATTAATCTCACACCTTGAATAAATACCTACTGGTTATCTGGAGGTTTTCCCACCCTTATATCAAAAGCCTTTTTCATACAAGGAAATATGGTTGTTTATTGACCGGTGGGTTTACTTGAGATTTTAAAAATTCTTGCAACATACTCAATTAACTTTGAAACAGTCATGTTACATTTTTGTAACAATGACAAACTACTTCCTGAGCAAAACAATGAGATGTCAGCATATTCACAATATTTCAACATTATGTGCTAATCCATTTGTATCCACAATGTTGTTTCTAGAAAAAAAAATAGCAGGCCAGCATAACGCAAAGGGTACTTTGATTTATTTCTCTTTCTATTTTCCTTCTCTCTTTTTCTTTTTTCTCTCTCTTTTTTTTTTTTTTTTTTGTTAAAAATATTCCAGGGCACACCCTGTGTCAGTCCTGATAATTCAGAAATGAGACCAATTTGCCTCTCCAGATGGGAGGTCAGGATGAACAAAGACAATATCCATAGTTCAAAAACAAGGCACTATCCTTCTGGGAGGAGAGCATTTTCAGCAGAGATGCACAAAGATGTGAGCCTTGCTCAGCTTATCCTTTTCTACCATATTCCAGGCTATTATTACCTTCCAGTTATTGCGCTGGAGCCTAAGTCCAGGAGATACATTTATTTCCCTAAAGGTATCCATATCCTCCAATTTTCTTCCTGCCAGCTGGTTGCATTAAAACACAAAAGGGCATCATGCAAATATGCCCCTGTGTGGACTTGCTGTGGGCCTTCTTAGCAGAGGGACCCATAAGTAAACCAGCTGTCGATGAAGATTCCTTTCCCAGCTGTGGGCTGCAGCACACTCAAGCCCAGTGTTGCTCCCCATGCACCGCCAGACAAAGAGGAAACCTCAGCCTCATGGATCTCAATGTGCAGCATCCTTCAGAAGGACTGCAATAAAATACCCCACCATCTGAACTCCTCTGCTAGACCCTGCACTCAAATGCACCTGGACCATGCAGGACGTGATTTTGCTTCACTTCTTTTTTTACTACTTTGACCAAAAACTGTTGTCTTCTACTCAATACCTTAACTTAAGCAGAAGGAACAAATCCAACTAACCAGCCTACTATAAAAAAAGTACCCATAAGCTAACAAGTATTACCTATGGGAATTCTCTTTTGAAGAGCTCCGCATGGGAAAATCTTTTGAAAGAGTCTTCAGAGAGAACATCTTTGGGAGAAGACAATCGCAAAAGGAAGGAAGAAGGCTCAGCTGCAATAATAGGAGCTGGAGAATTCCTCCAAAAGTTATTACTGATCATTTCTTCCAGGAAAAAAAAAAGTTCCCTTTGGATAAATTCAGCTTTCTGGAAAAGTGTTTAAGCTTAGCACTTCCATTTTACTGGAGCTTTGCTCTCCAGCATAGATAAAAGGTAACGACTGACATGAATTGCACAAAATCGTCTCGCTTATTCACACCTCTGGAAAATATGCCGGGCTCTACTTCCTTTCCGGCTTTGGTGAGGCCCACATTTTCACCCTGACATAATCTTTCCCATGTGTGCAAAAAACTGAAGGTCTCTTTGTATCTGGAGAATAATCAAGTATACACATGCCCTGAAGACATAAAGTCAATTTGTGCTTAAGGAAGATCTACTGGAATTTAGGAGCAGCTCTTGGCACACTCTATCAGATGTTGATTATACACCTGCCTATACACACACCTGCCTATACAAACACCTATACACTTCTTCCTGATGAAACACCTCAGGAATCATGCATGTTACCTGACTGCTGATGTGCCAGCCCTTGCGCACATGAAGCATCTCAGGACCTCTTCTGACGGCTGCGGCATGGGGCCAAGTCAAGCAGCCAAAGAGGAAGAGCAGGTCGCGGCAGCCCAAAACTTGCAAGAGAAGCTTGTTCAAATGGAGACCATGCTGATAGTCAGCTAATGGCTTGGAAAAGAGATGTTTCTGCTAGGCTGGTGGAAGCCTTGGTGCAAGATACTTGTAGAGAGTGTGAAAGGTCTTGAGAAAACCAGTGCTCAGCTTCGATGGAAATTAAGCTGGTGACAAATGAGACTCTGGGACACGAAACTTCAGGGCAGTACATGTGCCTCTGCAAGCTCCTTTGAACTGTGAAGATATTTAGTTAGCTTTTCAGGCACCATTTATTTCACTTGCATCTGTGGCTTTGTCTTCATTTGCTTCTCCTCAGTGAACAACACCCTTGCAGTTAGACTATCTGTGAGATTTATAATCAGAGGAAATACAAGCACACCTAAAAATAAGGCATTAAGACCTGTATCTTTTTACACTGGTGTCACTACTCTTGCAATTCCCCCCAGTGCAGGAAAAAGAAAGGCAACGAAGCAACTGCCTCCCATCTGAATGAGTACGGTAAATCTATCTCAACAAAGGGCCAAGGTCACCACTTTCAAGAATTTTGTTGCCTTTCACATGCAAGCTGAGGTTCTTCATCTCAGCAGCGATGACAAAACCTGCCGCCGGGCTGCAGGAGTGCTGCGATTCGTGCCGAGGGAGCACGGGATTCTGAAACGGTCAGGCTTTATCCTAATTGAGAGGACATCAAATGCAAGAAAAAGCATTTGCGGCACAGGAATGAACCAGTCCTCTTTTTTTCTGTTTTCCCCAGATCCCCTACTCAGTGCTAGATATGTGAGGCAGACTTCTAAATGTCTCAGGCTGCAGCCATTTTAGAGCCCTCCATTTCTGACAAAGTCCTTTAAAGGCAACAGCGAAGGCCACAGTACGAGGGAAGATTGGCACCATCCAGCGCTGCTCCATCCACTAGTCCAAGAAGCTTCCCAAAAATCTGAATTCAATTTCCAGGATGCTGAATGGTTGCTCGCCTGGTGACAATGTACCAGCAGCTTCATAAGCTTTTTATTTTCCATTTAGAAACCACTTGCTTTGGATTTTGGATGAGAATTAAAACAACCCAGCTCCCTCTCACTGTTTGTTCATTGTTCGTAAGCTGTTCTACATTTGTCCTGTTCAGCGAGCTATTGTTCCACAGGGGCACTGCAAACCTCTGCGAGCACAAACACAAACCACATTGTAAATAGCACATGGCTTTGTTTAAACCAGAGCGAGCCCCTCGGCTTCAGCTGCAGAGCCAGTCACAGCAAAGTGACCTGCCCAGTTTATCGCCGCTGTTAGATACTGCCCGCTGTATACCGCTGCCAGGCCATTGTTTGCCGTATTTATATTTCATTTTCGAAAATACAGCAACATAGAATGCTTCACCACACTGACTTGTCACGGTTACAAGGATGCTTTCAGGGTTTCCACCCGTTAGTTAAAACAGCATTGTCCCATTCAGCTCTGCTAGCAAACGCTCCCACCATCGTAGTCTCTAAACACAGGCTGCTGATGCCCTCTGCTGCTGCGTTGCTGTCGGTTTGAGGGCTTTTTGTTGTTTCTGCAGAGACCGAGATCAAGCTACTAGGTATTATTCTCACTCCTAATAAACATGTGTGTCTTGTCAACAAGCTATTGGAAATACTTCCCAATTCAGAAATCTATCACCAGGCAACAGAACAAACTGTTCATCACAGTGCTCTCCTCTCCAGTTTAAATTGTAAGTTTCCTTTTTTTCTTTTTTTTTTTTTTAAAGAACACACTATATCAGTATTTCAGCAATTCATACAGTATAATGGAGAGGAGGGCATTATAATAAAAATACTGGCTATCAAATCCTTTGATTCCACTAGAATTTATAGAAACCAATCTGCCCTGAAAATACATTGTGCATTTGAAGAAGGACATTATTTGGAAGTTTGCCATGATAGATAGGTATATGGTGACAATCCTTACTGGTGCTGTGCAGCCCGCTGTTAGTAACCCTTTGCTCACCTACGCCAGCACTGGGGGAGAGCAGCCACCGCTCGCATGCATGTACACGCAACGGGCTGGTATGTGCAGGGCACACAGCACAGGAGAGAAGGTAAATCAGAGAGCCAGGTCATTGGTTTGATGGTGGGAAGGAAACCATAGCTGCCAGTTACTCAAAGGAGCCAAGTTATCCCATCCCTGAAGAAGAACAATGTGGGAAAGAGTTAAAAAAAATATATATTTCTTTCTTCTCTGTGGATAAGCAAACCTTGCCAGCGCAGAACACAAAGTTAGGATCTCTCTGCAGCAATGGGGGGAAGTCAGCTCTGTGGGATGACCCTGTAGCATTGTCACCCATTTCGATTTGAGCAGTTAGCCAAAATTTGGGGACAGACATGCTGTTCCCATTAGGAGAAGTAATTGATGAAGAAATCCGATATTTCTCTGATGCACTCCTATTTTTCTGCAGAGAATGTACAAAGCCCTATTTCCCTTCCCCCATTGTGTTCGACCAGCAGGAGACAAGACTTTTCCGTTCAAAACTCCAAAATGTTTTCCATCTAGGACTCTTCCTGAAGACTGTTTCTTACCCTTCTCCTCATGGATGCATTGCAAATGTGGCTTTGGCTGTCTGTGGCCTTTCTCGCTGGCTTTTCCACCCACGTATCTGCATTGCTCTAAGTGCTTCTTACTGGGCACAGAGGATGCACTCACTGCTTCCTCAGCAGCAGTCCATTCCCAGTGGCTCAGCACAGCTCTTTTATTAGGGTTTACCCCCACTAAAACGTACCAGCAGAGCTGCTTGCATCAGCCTGCCTCACTTCACACAGCAACGTTTGCTTAACCGCTTCAAAAAAAAATAGGTCTTTGCTACCTCATTGTTTTCAGCTGGACTAAGTTAAGCAGTACGCACACAAGCAACAACAAGGCCATCAGACCTTTGGGGGTGAAAACAGGGGCAGTCAGCGATGAGAAGCCAGGGGTGGCTGAAGATGGTGCCCACATTCACTGGCAGGGCTGAAGTGAGGTAAGGATGTCTGTGCACAGCTTCCTCCCACTGTCCGCCATAGACACACTCAGAGTTTGGTGGGATGATGTCAAGGTCCATGCACGTGTACTTGCAGCCCAGAAGGCCAACTGTATCCTGAACTGCATCAAAAGGAGCATGGCCAGCAGCTCGAGGGAGGTGCTTCTGCCCCTCTCCTCCGCTCTCATGAGACCCCACCTGCAGTACTGTGTTCACCTCTGGAGCCCCCAACAAACACAAGAAGGACTTGGACCAGTTGGGACTGTTCAACCTGGAGAAGAGGAGGCTCTGGGGAGACCTGATAGCGGCCTTCCAGTACCTCAAGGAGGCCTACAGGAAAGACAGGGAGAAACTCTTCAGCAGGGCTTGTTGTGACAGGAGGAAGCAGATTCAGTCTTGATATAAGAAAAAAAAAATTACAGTGAGGATGGTGGCACACTGGAACAGATTGCCCAGAGAGGTGGTGGACGCCCCATCCCTGGAAACACTCAAAGCCAGGCTGGACGGGGCTCTGAGCAACCTGATCTCGTTGGAGATGTCCCTGCTCCTTACAGGGGGGTTGGACTGGATGGCTTTTAAAGGTCCTTTCCAACCCAAACCATTCTATGAGACTCTTCCATGATTTGCCCTCGGTGCAGGCAGTCTAGGTACAGAGCACAGGCTAGCCAGCCTCACACCTGGTTTGCACTTCTCAAATGTGGCAGTGTCCTTTTTTCCATCAGCTGCGATGGAAAGAAGCTGCCTTAAGGGCTTTTTTTCTCTTTCCCCTGAACAAAGGACAGCTCTCCACCTCCTCAGTGAGAGATCTCACTCCAATCAGTCAGTGCTGGGTCCTTGAAACACAGATTTCCTCTTGTTAGCAGGTACTAAATTAAAAGGGGATAACCATGTGGAGAAAGCAACCTATAGAGATGATTCTTCCCTCCAGGCATGAAGAAATCTGCCCTACAGAAGAAAACAAGCTCTTAAAACAAAGGAGAAAAAAAATAAACCTTCCCTCACTTCTGCACACTACACACAGCTGTAAATTCAATGCTTTCTGGAGAAGGTCATGGAGTCCATCTGCTAATGCGTTTCCTGCCTGAGGGTATTTACAGGAAGAGTACGTTTGATGGACAAGGGCCATCACGGGTGAAAACAATTTGACAGCACAGAAGATGAAAGCAGAGAGTGACCAGAGCAGCTCAGAGTGACGTTCTTTGAGGACATGTCATGGTAACAGCTCGGACACCATGCACTTCTGGCACCTACATTTGAACAAAGATGCTTGAAGAAATGCAGCTGACGAGAGCTGACATGAAAACCACACGACACAGCTCTGAGCAGAAAACAGGGGAGGAACGGAAAGGGGGACACGGTGCCGTGCTAGTGTAATAAGGAAGCCTACAGTTAAGGAGATATAATTTTCAGGTAAATAAAAAGCAGGTTTATAGGGAAATTGGTAAAATCTTCTACGGTTATGCAAAGCAATAAAGAATTTATCAAACCTGTCCCTTTTACTCTTTTTTAACCACTCACATCAGATGGATGTATTAAGGGCTGGTGAAAGGGGCCCCATGGAAAAAATACATAAGGATTTTTTTTATTCTTCAGAGCATAGGAATTGCATGCACTGACAGTCACACACTGGCTGTTAATCTTCACGTTATCTACCTATTCATCTGTTCATCATTTGAAACGGCTCTGATCATCCTCTCTTACCCTGTGTTCCTCTACTCCCTCTCCTGCCTGTGTCATGAGCAGCTCCGCCACAGGACCACCAACTGCAGTAAGCATCAGGTAAATGACAAAT
Organism: Tetrax tetrax; assembly: GCA_009806455.1. Classification (NCBI taxonomy): domain Eukaryota; kingdom Metazoa; phylum Chordata; class Aves; order Otidiformes; family Otididae; genus Tetrax; species Tetrax tetrax. The sequence continues at coordinate 51,636 of WHYT01013713.1, read as the reverse complement.
CTTAAGTGTTTGCTGAAGGCAGAGGCAATGGTTTATTTCAAGAAGAGATTTTGAAATCTAGTTATTGAACCCTTTTTTTTTTTGGCTATACCAGCTTGCGCTGTCCTTAGCCACGCATCCAGATACAGCACACACAGTGATGAATACAGGAGTTGCTCTCCTGCAGTGTGGAGGGTTTATCCAGCATAGTTCTGCATTTAAACTCCGTCAAGCTGCTGTCAGGTGTGAAGCTTGCATCCTTTGAGTCCATGCTTTGATGCAACCCAAAGTTTTAGCTGGACAAACAAGTTTGCTGCTCCACTCCTTGTGGCTCCAGCACAGCAGGAAGCAGTGAAAACAATATCATCCAAGAAGATCTCACTGTTTCTCTCTACTTGGTAAATACTTCCAGATTGTTTCTGTCACAGTTTGCAAAATGGTTGGGTGTTTGGTTTTGTTTTTTTTTTTTTTTTGCTTGCGATAAACTCACGCAGCTGGCAACTTATTTGGCTTTCTCATGTTTCCCCCCATAGTAGAAGCATTGTTTTGCCCTTCCTTGCAGGCCACTCTGTTTCTCATTAGTCTGTGTTTGTCTCTCATTTTATACATGGCAGCTAAGGTCCATTGCTATTACACTTTCAGCTTTCGTCATCGCCTCTTTTCTGCTTTGCTACTGCAGGAGACAGCATTAGGACAGCGGGACACAGCTTCATCACTGGCTCCGTAGCATGTGTGTTTTAGACGCATTGCCTCTCAGTCTGCAGTGGCGAGGAGGGACAGATGCCCACATCAAGGCACTTAAATTTCTTTGAGACTTTGGGCCCTAGATGAGGGCACAGGTTCCCTTCCCATAGAAAGGAAGGCAGGGAGGGAGGCAGCTGCATGGCACTTGGAGCAGGAGCAGAGCCAGGAGGGATGCTCAGCCGCGGGAGTGTGGAAGCTCTCTTCGGTCTTGCGGTTCAGACAGAGTGACGGTGTCGCATTTTCCAGTGTGCAAAATGAAAGCTCCCAAAAGTCAGAGATGTGTTACGAGAAAAGTGACAATTTGGCATGCTGAAGCCATGGCTATGGAGAAAAAGTAACTGAGACAACCCGAGTGAAAGTGAAGGACAAGGTAAAATGCCCAACAGAAAATTTATAAAAATGTTGAGGAAGTCAGTTTCCTCTGTTCCTTTTCATGCCACTCTGAAATTGGAGTAACCAACAGCTGCTTTCCAGGTGCCAGGTACAGTCACGATCGTGATGCTCTATGTGACCGGCAGGCTATCTCCTTCCCTGCGCTCATGGAGCTGTATTCCAGATTAAGCCTGACAGGCATTTCAGTCAAGCACCCTCTTCTCATCACCAAGAATAACTCTGAAGAATGAGGCTTCAAGCAGGTGTTGACACTTGCTCTGTCATACAAGTTTCTCAGGTTAAACAATACTGATGGAAAGTCTTTTGAGTGTTTTCCATTAGCACGAGCTGCTACTGGGCAACACCATCATTTTTCTTCTGTAAGAGCTAAAAGCTTCTGTGCAACTTATTAACATTATGCATTTATTTATATGCTTTTTATTAAAAAAAAACCCAAACAGATAAGAAGTGTTCATTTCTATCCTGCTAGAAGCAGTCAGTTAAAACAGCACCTTTCATTTTACTCTCAGATTTAGGTTGTGATTTTCAAAACGATTGCTAGAAAACAGCCACGAAAACTACTCCTTAAAGACATTTGGACGCTGGAAATACCTGGATGCTAAAGCCCATTAATTTTGAAAGAGTATAGGATGTCTTAAGGGGTGTCTATAAAATAAGAGTGTCTTCTATAGTATGTTCATTTCTTAAGGATTTCATGATCTGACATGCAAACAGACAAGCAAGTCAAAGACTGCCATCAGAAAACAGCTTTAGGAAGCCAGAATCACTCTCTGTCCATCTCCTTGCCTAGGCACCGCTGGCTGCCTGTCCCTGCCTTGTCATGGGGTACAGGAATGATGCACTTCACTAGTAAGAGAGCAGCAATATGTTTTATTTATATAAAACAGTGATTTAACAAACTTGATAGTAAATGGTAACTGTGACAGTGGTTTAACACGATTTGATGGCAAGGTGCACTGGATTACTCACTGCATAGTGGGCAGAGTCAGACAAAACTGTCAGGAAGACCCTCCTGATGAGTCAGGAGATTCAGGAAGGACTCTCTTGCTTTCTGAACTTCTTCTCAGAGAGGTATCTAGGTGCGTATCATAGTTCATCCCCAATCGGGACCAGACTACACAGTCTCTCTCCTGCTCCCCCCACCCTCCGAAAGAATAGAGGGAGAAATATAAGAAAAAACAGCTCAAGGTTTGAGATAAAGACGGGAGGAATCCTTAAAGTTACCTCCACGGGCAAAACAGACTCGACTTGGGGAAAAACTATTCATTTATTACTACAACTAGCAGGAGAATGAGACAGGGAACAAGATAACCTCCCCCCACCCCTCCCTCTTCCCGGGCTTAACATTTATCTCTACTACCTTCCCCTCCCGAGCGGCACGGCGGGGGAAAGGGAATGGGGGTTGCGGTCAGTTCATCACGCGTTGTTTCATGCCGCTGCTTCATCATCGGGGGAAGAACTCCTCACATTCCTCCCCTGCTCCTTCGTGGGGTCCCTCCCACGGGCCACAGTCCTTCGTGAAACTGCTCCGGCATGGGTCATCTCTTCCACGGAGTGCAGTCCCTCTTGAACAGCTGTCCCAGCGGGCCCTCCACGGGCCACAGCCTCCTTCAGGCCTCCACCTGCTCTGGCGTGGGCTCCTCCACGGAGGAGCGAATCTCTGCCCCTCCGTGGACCTCCATGGGCTGCAGGGGGACAACCTGCTCCACCATGGTCATCACCACAGGCTGCAGGGGAATCTTGGCCAGGAGCCACATTACTCCTCCCCCTCCTTCTTCACTGACCTCGGCACCTGCAGCCGTTCCTCACAACAGGCTGGCAGACGCCTCTCAGGATCCTTTTTACATCTTATTCACTTCTCATCTCCTCTCCACTTCTTGCAGCCAGGCCAGGTCCAAATCGGGCCCAGTCGGCTGCCCGGCCGGAGGCCAGAGGGTGAGGCCTGCAAGGCCCATGAGGCTCGCGCCTCCCCCTCTCTGCCCCCGCTCAGCTGCTTCACATATTCTCTCTTATTTTTTTCTATTTTTCCACTTCTGAAATACGTTATCGCAGAGGCATTATCACGGGACATTCTGCTCCCAATCGGCTCGGCCTCGGCCAGCAGCGGGTCCGCCCCAGGCCCGGCCAAGTCCACTGAACAGAGGGGAGCGACTTCCAGCAGTTTCCTAGAGAAGCTGCCACCTTAGGCCCCCCCTCACCAAACAAAACCAGAACAGTGCGGCTGGATCCAGTCCTAGTCCCACGCTTGACCAACATTTAGCATGCTATTAATCACTTATCAATGACCTGTTGCAGCAAGGAATCTCTCAACCTTGAGGAGCAAACTTGAGAGGTGTCCCTAACCAAGGGCAGATCTCAACGTGCAGCTCACTGCTGCGCAGAAGAGCTCAAAGGGATCTTGGGCTGCTCACTATTTATGGAGTAAGATAATCGACTCATAGTCATATTTGCACACCAACTGTAGATGTTGGCTTCTTCCAAATTCGGCTTGAGTTGGACATCGACCAGCACAGCAGTTAGGGGGGTGCGTCGCCATCCCTTGGCTATTGCGTTGTTATCTGTCTCCCCCAAATCCACTTTGACTCAGATGCTGCCATCACCATCAGGACCAGACACGTCTGTCACTGATGGTTGTCATTATCGCTTGAGCAGGTTATGGGAAAAGTGGTCAGGGTAGGGGAGTGGAGAGCACGCCATCACACTGCATCAGAGGTCACAGCCTGGTATTTGGATGGGCGACATCAAACACAGCCTTCCTGTATGGGCAGATGTAGACATGGCCCTTTATCTGCCTTGTACCCCTTTTGGAGGGGACAGCCACAGCAAGCAGGTGGCTGCAACCTCCCAGTAGCTGAACTTGAGCCATTCTAATCCCAGACACAAATTAGATTCTGTTCCCCTACATAAAGAGCAGTGGCTCCAGTGACATTTTCCATGGAGAATCTCATTCAGATAAAGAAGAATTTAATGGTCATTTTAGATTCCTTTCTTATCTTTTCTTCTTTCCAAAAGAAAGCAACTGCTGCCATGCTTGCTTCATTAGAAAATATAAATTTGCTGATGTTTTTAATATGTGGAAGAAGTTGGGAATTAATTAAATTTAAAAAGATTTGTTGAATGGTTGTCCTCTCTGGGGTTTGTTTTATTTTGTTCTTCGCTTATAACTCTATACTTCCATGTTCACCTGGCTATAGAGCAATGTCCCCTTGGGAGCAGTGTACCCCTGGTCCCATGGGATGCCAGCTCCTGAGCAGGGGCACCAAAGACTCACAATCCACAAATCCAAAGTACAATGAACTTCAGTTGAAGCCTCTTGTCCCTAACAGTGTGTTAGGGACAGGATAACCCTATCCATGGACTTCTAACCTAAGCCCAAGAAGATATAACCCAGTCCTCCACAACAAACTGGGATGTGAACCCAACAGAAACCCTGGCTCCACCAAGTGCTGGATGAGTTTCAGCTTAAGTACCTAAGCCCTTTGGTAGACCTATATCTCAGGGCCAACCAGAAAGAGAGTTTGTGGAGAGAGGAGAAGAGGTGGTTGTAACACAGTCATAAACAGGTCTTCAGTGTGGTGGCCAAAATATGTGCTTGGCCATCCCCAAGGATGGCTGTGGGCACCATGGGCAGTCAGCATTCACCCCAAGTTGCGCTGGGATCGAGAGGTCAGAGAGAAAAGTTTTGTACGGCAAGTGTTAGGTGGCTGTACTTATCTCTGTTTGAAAGTAGGCACTTAATTAAATGTTCAGTAAAGAAAAACCTACATTCACCATGCTGCCCCCTGTACAGCTTGGTCTTGGAAAGCATTTATAGTTTGAAATCTAAAAATAGAGTTTCACATCAATGATTCCTTTGTAACTTCTGAAATTAATAACTGCAAGTTAACAAAGGCTAACTCAATTCTCCCTCAAACAAGAAGGTCAGGTCTGGTTTTAATCATCAGCTAGGTCTAGACCAAGAATATTTTCTAATTGCAACCCAGATGCAGACACAGTCGGCGGGGAGTGCAGATGAACTTGGAGTTACAACTTCCACATCTCTCCCTCCTCCAGATTTTAAGTACTCTGAGATGGAGGTTTCATTCTAAAATTTTAAGTTCTTGAGCCATCCTATGCCAAAATTAAGCTTTCTGATAATAATCTTTTTCATTTGCCTTTACAGAGAGGGACCACACAAGAGAGTTACCTTCGCAATGTACTTGACTGTGAGCCAATGATCTAGACTTGTTTTCTCTGAATTTCACATCAAACACTTGAAGCAATTTTTAAGAAGGTCAAAAATACTCAGAATGGAGAGAAGTTTGATGTTAACCAAACAGGTCTACATAATCAATTTATAATCACTATTTGCCTTCACCGTGCGTAAGCCCCAGTCCAGTACAACACTTAAAGCGCACACCTACCTTTAACTTCAGTGGGGCTTAAATATGCGCAAATTTAAAATAAAAAATCATTGCCTTACTACTTTTTCCCCTATCATTTGTACTTCACCTGCTTCCTAGCGAAAGAAGTGGGAATCTGCACCTGCCCACTGACTCCTGAATCAAGCTCTTTCACAAATGATAAATAATTTGTCCACCTTTTTTGCTTTTTCACCTAAGCCAAACATTCAGATTAGAGATCTGTAATTACAAATGCCAAAAAGTATGTGTATTTACTGTCATCATGGACAAGTTAAGAGGTCTGTTAGCCTTATGCCTTTCTTTTGCAAAATAAATGTCTGCTTTTCCACCAATCATCAGACATTTCTAATCAAAAAATCAAGCAAAATCAAAAGTTAAATAGAGCTAGTATTAGATTAAAATCATGACTCTGAAGAACTCTGAAAGGATAATGTATGCTGCTTGACCTAGTTTACTTGTGAGACTTTATCCCTCATGAAAAGTGGTTTTCTTATACAGAGTCAGCAGGCTTTGCCTAGAATCCTTTTGTAATAAATAAATAAATAAATAGATAAATAAATAAATAAATAAATAAATAAATAAGAGTTCTTAGTTTGAGAAAAATACTAATTTTAATAAAATCAAACCACTATTTCAAAGCTAGGCAATGGGTATTAGGAAATAGCAAGTGCGTCAAAATGTAAGCGAAATTGACGTTGCATGTCATCCTGGTATGTGTCTAAAGGCACTGCATATGGTCAGCAGCGCAACTGCAATTTCCAAAGCTCTAAAATCAGTAAATTGTTCAGTGCCAGGACTCAAATCATCCATGACTATCCAGTTGTTTTCTAGTGTTGCCTCATAGCTCACAGAAAACTCAATCTTTGAAAAAAAACAACGTACATAGAGCACAGAGCTGGTCTATATATTTCAATTTTCATCAGGCAATCATTTAATTTTCAGATAAATCTTTCTCATTTTTTGGCTTGCTCAAAAATATCACAATAACCTTCTTCACTAACAAGACTTACAATAAAGCCAATACTTATGTCAATGCAGTAGCATTGGAACAGGAGGTTGAGAAATACTTACATGTTTTTATCAGTGCAGTGCCAACACTGAAAAAAAAAATTATGAATCTGCCCAGAGTTTTTCCCTATCTCTTGCACAAATAATAGACGAAAACAAACAAGCAAACCACACCCATGATTGAAAGCATCTAAAGCATTCAGCGTGTTCAGAAGCAAACCGAAAAATTTGATACTGAGTTTACATGTTGAGCTACGGATATTTCTGCCAAACACTCTCCTAACACAGAGCCCTCGGGCTTTGAAACTGGTGGTGCAATTAATTGGTGCAATGGTGCAATCAGCTTTTGAAATTAGTGGTCCGATTGGTGCTGATTTAGAAAGATTTAAGCTCTGACCTTACATTTGTATGAAATGACCTCAACCACTTTGAAATATCTGACTTTGGGCGTGTAAATAAGTTACCATTGAGAAAATCAGGATGTCAATTTACACCTTCTGCTATTCAGTGTGATGTGCATCTATGCCCACTTCTTTACACTGTGAAATAATCTCTTTCTTTTTCAGTTGCAAGCTGGATAATTAAAATAGATGGTGTTTAAGATCAGTCACCAGGGGCAGCTCCACAGGAGTAGGGTCTTTCTGAAGTCAACAGGTGTCATCTAGTTAAAAGACTCAACGATTCTTTGAAAATTCACTTTATGACTTTTAATAACTACTTTTTGATTGCTAACACAATGAAGTTGCTGTTTTCTAAGCCATGAAAACAAAGAAGGAATAGGAAGATCATTGAAAATTTATAGGCATTTCGGTATAGACATTTGTGGGGGACAGCTAGAACAGCTACAAGACCTTCTGAAAACCCCCTTCATCTTGTACTGAATGATGGAGGCATGATTTTCTCTCTCTTTACAGAAAGGAAAATTTAAGATTTGTATTTTGATCATTAATGGCAAAAAGGAATGAAGGAAAACAACTCTTTTAGAGAAAAATAAGATTAGACCAACAGTCTTCCCAGTGTTAATATGAATCCCTCTGTGTGTCAATCAAACGTGGCAATCTCCACCCTCACACCCTCATCCTTCTCTGCCTCCTCCTGCCTTTGCCAGTGTGCTGTGCTTTATCATCTTCCTTGTGCTCAGAAATAAAATTGTTTCATCTGGGGCAGCATCGAGTTAATCCTTAAACTCCTCACATCAAATTCTAACCTTAGACCAGTCCCATTCATCATCTTCTTTCTTCTGGTTTCTGTTGCTAAAGTACAGTTGTCTTGTTACTGTCCAATCTAAAACTGCTCTGCTTTAGTCAATACTGGCATGATCCCTTAGTTTCAACTTCAAATTATTGCTGTCTCCTTTCAATTTCTAATTAACTTTTGCTTCCCCTTTATTTCTTTTTGAAGGGATGGTTCAAGCAGATCTTGCAAGCATTTATCCTTGTTAGGGATCTCTGTACTGGACTGTCTCCATTCAAGTTCTCCACCTCATGAGTCCACCACCTCTGGGTGCCTTACAGCTCCAAGTGCTTGAAGCTGCAAACCCTTTTTAAGCACCTGATTTTTGTCAGAAGGACAGTCACAATCAGTCCCAGGCATTTGAAAAATTTCTCCACCTCCCATAGGACCTGAACCAGATCCCCAGACAACTACTTGAGCAACCTCATCTTTGTCCACTGGCTTCTACACCGGTCAACTCACATGGTCTGCTTACCCTGGATAGATACAAGTATTTATCCTCTAATATAGCAGTTTCAGCTCGTAGGTCTCTTTAGTGCTTATTTATCATCCTGGATGCCTCCAGTTAAGCTGATGATATGGCTTCCGTCACACTCCTGCCATCAGCAACCAGCAGAGAAAAAAGTCCACATACATAATGTGTTAAATTTAGGAGAGAGGACATAGCTCTGTCCTGGAATACCAGAAGAATTGCCACACGAAATTACACATTCTACCCCAAGGATTTTAATAAAATTGTAAAATCTGAGTGGCGAAGTCTGGCCGGAACACAGCAAACACAGGTTCGGAGTCACTTGCTCAAGCGTGTACGTCTGTTGGATTGATTAGTGCATCAGACCCCATTTATCATCAAAGTCATGTGAAAAAGGCAAATGTAGTCCTCTGGCACATCAGATGAGTTATTTGGGAGACAGGTAAGCCATTAATGCCATTTTATTGAACAGGGATGAAGCCTCATCTGGAACGGCCCATACAGTTGAACCATCTGTGTTCAAAGACAAACCGAAACTGGAGCTGACACAGGGCTGGGTTGTTGGGAGGATGAGGGGAGGAGGCAGCCCCCCATACAGAGGATATGTGAAAGGTTTGCTTAGCATATCAAAGTCAGCAGTGAGAGGGAGTGTGATTAATCTCTAAAAATACACCAGTGGGTAAACCTCGGGGAGGAAGAACAGCCATCAAGCTAAATGACAGTATTGGCACAGTAACAAAAGTGTATAAGCGATCTACAGATACTATTTGACTGCAAATCTGATGGCTTCTACACATCAGAGCAGCAAGATTCCCTCCAAAGGAGGCAATGGAGGGCAGAAATTATGAAGTTTTAAATTGGCATGTGACAAATGAATCACAATGGTTATATGTCAGAACGGACCATGACAATGGTCTGAGTTTGACAAGGCAGTCCACCATATCCTGCATCTTTTTTTACCTTACTATAGACTCCTATTGACTATGTTGCATAGTTTTGTAACATTTCATTTATTCAGTTATCTTTCAGCTAAAATCCTGATGCTTTTGCCTGTCAGTTAATTATCTAAGTTCCTGCAGTATCAGCCATCAGCCTGACGTCTCATGTAAAACCGTAAAGGCTGATAAACAAATTCTGCTAGGCAAAAGTGAACAAGGCAGGATTCTTCTCACCAAAGTAAAAAAAACAAATTATTTTCCGTCATATCTCACTGAATACAATACAGCAATTTCCTTTAAGATGTAAGAAGTTCTTAACCTCTTCTAAATCACATTTTAAATGTTCCAGTATAAAAAAAAAAAAAAAAGAAAAAACTTAATTATTCCTTTTGGGTTTTTTTTAAATTAGATTGAACCTAAACTCTTTCTTAACTTAATCGTAAATTCATAAAATATTTAGATCATCAGAATTTTTTTATTTTCAAATAAGCTCCGGGAAGACCTTATAGCAGCCTTCCAGTACCTCAAGGGGGCCTACAGGAAAGATGGGGAGAAATTCTTCAGCAGGACCTGTTGTGATAGGATGAGGGGTAATGCTTTTAAAATAAAAGGATGTAGATTTAGACTAGAGGTAAGGAAGAAATTCTTCACTATGAGGGTGGGGAGGCACTGGCAGAGGTTTCCCAGAGAGGTGGTGGATGCCCCATCCCTGGAAACATTCAAGGCCAGGCTGGATGAGGCTCTGAGCAACCTGATCTGGTCTGAGATGTCCCTGCTCCTTGCAGGTGGGTTTGACTGGATGGCCTTTAAAGGTCCCTTCCAACCCAAACTATTCTGTGATTCTATGATTCTATGACTACTTAGCTGGCTTTTCAGCATGGACCATGAAAAAAAATCCGTATTTTGCAAAGGAAGCTTGTTTCAAAAAGGAGAAAGTAACATGAACATCCTGTGAGGGGCTCCTACTGTTTTTTTTTTTTCTGCAGAAACATGGGAGTATCAGCGGGAATGGCAGTCCTGGTTCTTGTATAAGCACAACACATGTCCTGCTGGAACTCAAGCAGTAACTTGCTTTGTGGAAGCAAAGGACAATCTTACAATCACAGGAGTTTAATCACACAGCAGCTGGAACATATTTTAAACAAGCTGCTTAGCTTACTGAAGTCACATATCCTATAGTTTCTAATTAAAAATCCCCCAAATCCAGGTGCTACACATCCTTGCAGTAAAGCTTGACCAGACTGCCCTGCGTGGGACGCAAGGGAAGTCCTGTCATGAAGAAAAGAGCATCTGCTTCCCATCTATCAATATACTATGGAAATAAGCTTGCATCCCTCATTATTTTAAACTGATAAATACCTTTCTATGTAGTCTTGGGGGAAAAAAAAAGTTATCTGAGTATTTGTATTTTAAGATGACCTGATTGCACAGCTCTTGGGATTTTTCTCTAATTGAAGAACACTCATTTCTTACACCTTGGAATTGGTTAAAAAAAAAAGGCTATGCCACACTTCTGCTTCATCTGATTCACGCACACAGGATGTCTCAAAGGGAACAAATCTACCTGAATCTAGCTGGTCATTATGTTCCCATAGGAAAAACATAAAAGCCACTGCAGCTTGTGGCACATGGGAAGTTAGATTAGCTGGAAATGGCCTTGAGCACAAGGTTTGAACTCACATCACTACATCTACACCTCCCTCTGTCACGTTCAAACAAAGGCTGCTGCTCCACAGCCCTTGCATATTATTATTTAAACCAGATTTATTTAGATCAAGGTTAAGTTATCTAGGTAAAAATTCAAATAATTGACAATTAAATGCATTCTTCAAGCAAAACAGCTTTCACTCAGAGGACCGCAGAAAGGCAGTTACTTTGTTTTTACCAAGCCCAGGCAAACAAGTGCATACTGGAGACCTAAGACTGTTTAATTTAGATTCAGGAAAAGTATATGAAGCAACCAGGAAATCTACTAGGTCAGTTTTCTGATCTCTAAGTTTACTCCGAGATCAGTGAGCACCAAAGCCAACAGAAACCACACTAAAGGAGGAGTTAGAGGTGACACAAGGCATCAAACTGCCTCTTCCTAGGAGCAGTGAGCTATTAATTAGCCATACCTTAAGAAATTGCTCATTGATTTGTAACTAAGAGGGAGGCAGAAAGAGCAGTGACAGCAAATGAAGGTATGTTCTGCGAGCGAAGAAGCCAAGGGGAATCAGCCTCTCCGGGTGGCTGAGCCACGCAGTGGAGCGGCTGCGAGGGTCCTCGCACCGCTGACCAGCACAAGCCCCGCAGGAGGACACACAAGACAGCCAAAGCACAGCCCGGTGCCGATGGAGCAACCCTCTTCTAGGGACCATGCTCACTTCCAGGCACACACAGCACCACGCCACGTGGGCACGCCAGAGCCCAGGCAAAAGGCTTCACACCACGCTTGGTCTTTATCCTCCTGGCAAAAACTCTTCTCCTGGTATCCTATCTGCCTGTGGGTTATAATCGGACACAAAAAAAACCACCAACCCACATGGAGAGTGTCTTTCCAATCACCTGAAGTTTTTTTGCCCTATACACCTCTGGCAGAAATTATTTTGTTCATTGTAGTGACTATAGTTATGCTAAAAGAGGTAAATGGAAATATATACCCTGCCTGGACTTACTGTACCTCTATTTCAGTTGCTCTCATGTTTTATAAGAACACTGTGGCAAGAAGCAACTTACCCCAGATGATGTTGTTTGAGGTGTGGGGAGGATGGGCTAGTGCAGTTGGGAATCAAATAAAGGAAATATTTCTTCTTTCCTCAAATATTACACTGGAGTCATAAGCTCAAAAGGAGACAGTCACATTCCTGCTCTGCAGCATTCAGTTATAGACATCAGACCTGACTTCAGTTGCAGTGAATTAAACAGTGTCAGAGCTTCCCTTAAAATAAGGCCGATGGATAACACAGGTGATGGAAAATGCTGGGCAGCAATCACATGATGAGATTTTTTACATTGCATGCAAAAGTCTGACTAGAAGAAATAATCTGTAAAGGGAGCAGGACAGGGCTGAGTGATGTGTAGGAAGAAGCTGAAGAAGTTCCAGAAGATTGGGGGGAATAAAAAAAAAAATAAATAATCACTTTGCAGCATCACAGAATCATGTCAACACTCTGTCAACACTGAGCCCTGCAGCACTGCACAGATCTGCTCCCTGCCAGGCGCAGAGCATCATGTACTGCCAGGGAGCCTTCACATCCCTGACTACTACGCTTTGAGCCCAGTCACTCAACCAATTTTCACTAACTTTGTGCTCCACCCACCCAACATACATGTCCACAATTTGTCACAAGGATACTACAGAAGATGAAGGCACATGACGTCCACTGCTCTCCCTTCACATCCAGGATGAGCCGTCATAGGAGGCAACTGGGCTGATCAGGCAAGAATTTTTCCTTGAGGAACACCTACTGGCTTTAACCAAGCATCTTCTTTTCCTTCTTGTGGCTGGATGTGGCTTCCAAGAGGATTTGCTCCACAATCCTACACGGGACTGAGGGGAGGCCAACCACTCTGCTGTTTTCTGCATCATTCCTCTTGCCCTTTTTGAAGATGTATGTGACAATTTCCTTTCTCTAGGCATCAGAAGCCTCTCATAAACAACAAGACTTTTCAAAAATTATACAACCTCTCCATGATGCTCACTGGTGACCTTAACACCCTCTGGTGCATCCTGTCTAATCCAAGGACTTGTGCACTAATTCTGCTTAAGACTTCCATAATTCAGCCTTCCTCTGCTCCCTTCTAGTGTTTCTTCCCCAACAAAGACCAAGACTGTATTTTTGTAGTCCTAATTCCTCTAACTTTTAAAACAGTGATTATTAATACATCTAGCCATCACCCAATACCAATAAATCTATTCTGGAATACTTTAAAGAAGAGATCTTCTTTGGTGGAAGATTTACAGCTGTCTTTGGAGTAAGTCAGACTACACCAAAAATCAAGTTCTATAGTTTTCAGTAAAATACTGAGAGGACAGCAGCAGGCAGATTTCACAGACAATTCATCTCTGACCTTACTATCAGACCACTCTGCACCTCAAACACATACTGCCCAAAACCTTATTGAGCTGCAAAGATGAACAGAGGAGATACACCTCACAGTAATTAATTTCCAGGGGCCGACTTTGTTACATGAGGCATTTTGATTAAGAAGATGAATGAGTGAATTTCCTGATCTTTTGCACTCCTGGTACCACTCAGACAGAGGGGGATTTTGTTGGGAATCCCATGTTAAACTGCTGGAGATTAACTCTGTTTTTTCTATGTTGAGTCTTGATGCTAATCCCATCAAAGCCAGTGGAAATATTTTATTGCTTTTCAGCATTTCCGTTCTTCTAGCGCTGCAGCTGCAATGTTTCAATTACAAGTAGACTGCCTCTGATAGGAACTCCATTTGTCAAAAGTATATACACTTATTAAGTCTGGTTGCTTTGATCTAGAAATGGCATGCTAGTTCTCCACTGTTTAAAGAGTTCAGAATAAAAATACTTTAATCATTTAGGTTTTAACACTTTTTGTTCCACTTTCTCTTTGGACCAAACAAAAGGTTAAAAGTTATTTGACAAATGTCAGAATTTTGACAAAGTTTACAGTTCCCTGACACCGTGGACAAAGTAAAGGACTGTACACCCACCTTCTCAAAACAGCTTTTGTTCACTTAATTTTCCATCGTCACATGTGGAATTGCCATGGACTGCAGTGTTTCCCTGATGTCTTGCTGAGATGCTGGTGTCACAACATCAGATGAATACTGGTCTTTTACCAAAGCCTTAGACCTGAGGCAGCACTGCCCAGCTCTCCTGGTTGACCACCTGCTTCCGTGGCTCACACCTACTTGTCTTCATTCCACCGTGGATATGAAGATTGCACAAACTTAAGAGTGCACCAACAGTGACAGCACCAGGACTCCTCACTGTCCCTGTGGTAGAGATATCCTTTCATCTAAACCAGCACTCTTTTAATTCCCTAAACAGGAGACTCAAACATTAGGAGACCTCAAATACCAGTGACCCAAACCCCACATCCCAGCTGCACTCCGAAAGAGAAGCGAGAGGAGAGCACCTTGATGGCATTTTCTGCTTTTCCCCTTGGTGCTGGCAAACCCTCCTTCCACCCAACACTGAGATCCCAGCCAGGACTGTGGCAAACTTTCCCAACCGGTCTCTGCTCCCTGGCTGCCTCCCAGGCCCTCTGACAGCCCGCCCAGGCAGCTGTAGGCCTCCAAGAAGAGATGGTGCTTGTCCACACCTCGGCAAGTCCCGTTCAGCAGTGCAGAGACTGGACACAACTCAATACATCCAGGGATTTGGAGATGGAAGGGGCGGCACTGACTTTCCCTGGTGAGGTCAACATTTCACAATCCGACTCCGAAGTCAGAGGCGATTCGGGGAAGGAGAACCATGCTCTGTCATCTCTTTCATGCCAGAGGAGACATAAAAGCACACCAAACACAGCCCGCACAGCTGCAGGGGACACTCTGCCATTGACACTTTGACTTTGAACTGAGTGCTTCTGGGTTTTGACAGCCTAGTCTGGTATTTCAGACAGTTTCAACTCAAGCTTCAAAATCTTTGTGGCCACCTATTTCCCAGATGTCAGTCTGTACGGATCATAATTCAGGGAGTTGCCATCTGCCAGAGAGAGCTGCTATCACGGAGATCCTTCTAACACACGGATTCTGACACCTTATTCAGATTTTAAAAAAATCTGGTAAGAAGAATGGGAGCTGCAGTGGCAGATAGAAGGAAATAAAATCGTATGTAATCAGCCCTGCCCCTCTTCCATGACACCTGCCCACACAAAGACTTTTGATGAGCTCACATGCATGAGTGACAAAGTGATGGGCACATCTTCACTGCAAGGCAGTGAAAATTGGCTCATCACAGTGGAGAAAGCTATCAAAACACGTCAGGAGAATTAACCTCCTGCAACTGTAGTCACACTGTTAACTAAAAATGAAGTAAAGATCTGCATCAGATTCTGACCTGGGAAAGTTCTCCAGTTTTTACCTTTAAGCAAACTATATCTGTCTCCAGATCTTTTTAATCATGTCTCTTCAAATAACAGCATCTGCCTTCTGCAGAGCAATACCCCACGTCTATATACAGCCTTAGAAATTCAAGCAGCTTCTTTCAGCCGTTACATTTCTCTGTTTGATGTTGCTGCTTTTAAACTCAGCAGCAGTCTGCAATTCAAGGGAGGCCCCGCACCTCCCAACATAAACGAAATCATAAAACATTATGCTGTGTCTAAAATAATTATCATAGATCTATACGCACACAAGCACTCACACACATATATGATGCTATGGAGCATCAACAGGGAGGACTGTTGTCCTTTCTCCTCCAGCCTACTATGGTGGATGATCTACTCCAGCTTTTCAAGCGCATACTCCCCCTGCATCGAGAGGAGGACACTGCAAGACACAGGGGGAGATGCAAGCGTAGGCAGGGGAGCGACAGGGCTCTTCAGATGGTGTAGTATTTCCATCTGCAGCACAGCAGAGCCCCTCTTCTGCTCCATCATCCCATGTGCCGGACATAGCCAGCTCACATCTGGGGAACGGGAGGAGAGACCTGCAGCCTTGTCCGGCATGTGTGCTCAGCACGGATCCATCTGTGAGGATGTGTGAAACCAGAGCCAGCTACATGAGCCGCACTTTCTGCACGCAAGGCCTGGCAGAGCAGTCATATTCCTTTACACTCCGGGATTTCCTTGTGTCATCGTGAATCACACATATGCATGACACAAACAAATTCAACTCACTTGTCTGAAAGATGTTGCCCTTCTACGCTGCAAAGTGACCCCATGTCCTCAGATCAAGGGGTTTATTTGAGAAAATGTCCCTTGTTTGGCTGTCTTCTTTATATCCTCCAATAAAATAAGTCGCACTATCGTATTTCCTACTCCTGTTTGCCTTTCCACACTAAATAGTTCCGCTCTTTTTAAAGTTCTCCTCATGTGGCTTCTCCTCCCCAGGCGCTGGGTAATTTCCATTGCCGTGCTCTGGACCTTTTCTCTCATACAACAGCCTCCTTTAATCTCTTCTCCAGTGAGACGCAATCATCTGCCACAAGGTTTTCAGGATATGAGGAGGAAAATTTTTAATTGTATCAAGTTGGGACTGCAGAAAAGCTGCCTTCTCCCCAAGCATCTGCATCCCCTTATTAAATGGATTGCCTTCATCAGACTGGCAACGCTCATCACAGCCAGCCTTGACCTGACCCTCTTCTGAAAGAGGAGGAACGCCTGAGGCTTGGGATTGCTCCTCTGCTTTGCATCGTCTCTGTCAGGGACCATGGGAAATCACATCTGACAACCACAAGGAACAAAGAGGGGAAGTGCAGAGCCCAAGGAGCAGCACTAAGGCTTGTTAAGCATAAAACCTCTCAGAGTTCAGAAAAGGTCAGGAGGAAAAGGAGGAGGAGGAAGAGAGCAGGCAGCAGACGGGGCAAAATTCCTCATTGTCCTGTAAGGTGGTCCGCCGAAGGGTGGGCTTTGGGTTAGTCAAGTGTCACTGGTGAGCAGCTACAGAAAAGGTCAGGTAGGAATCATCTGACAAGGGCACAGGCAAAAATCAACAGAAGGAAGGCTCTCACCAGCCATCTGCGTGGCAGGAGACAGAAAGGGGAAAAAGACCACAAGCAGGATGCTCCTGGGGCTAATTAAGGGAGCCGCTCTGCACAAGGCAGATGCCAATCTCCTTGACTGAGAGCCAGGAGGGGAAGATCATATTGCAAGAAACCAAGCTGAACAAGTAAAGAGAGGGACTGAGATGAGCAAAGGGAAAAAATGAAGCTCCCCAGCAAACATGGAGCAAGAGGCTCCTCTTCCTGCCGGAGGGCATAGGCTGTGCCTCCACGGGAGGTGGAGCAGGACTACCCCGGGATGTACCGCACAGCATGGACTGCCTGGGGTCACCGCAGCTTTCGGCTAATCCCTGAGTCCCTTGTTATCCACTACTGATGGAGGTGGGGGGGAATAGACCACTTCTGCTGGCTCCAAAGCCCACTAAACCCCTGGAGAGATCCCCACTGACTTTTCCCGTATTTCAGTTAGATTCCTGTATTCTGAACAAGTATGTGGCCAGAAGTGGTCAGAATATATATGGGAAAGCAGCACACACATTGTCCAAAATTGATTACATGCCAGGTGAGAATTTGACTCAACAGACCAGTGTGTCTGTGGCTGTGTAACGCAGCCAAGTAAAACCTCTTTATAAGGCACTATATGCTTTGTTTGGATTTGATTGTTTGTTTGTTCTGCTCCTGAGTTATTTCTCCCCTGTCTCCCAGCTAGTGAGGTGAGATTCCTAGAAAACGGTAGTAGGAGGCCAGGCAGAGTCTCATCCCATTTTTGCAGGGCGGGAATTCGACACCTTTCTGTGTGTATCCCCAGCTCACACTTTCTTGCCTCAATGCACGTGGTCCAGCTGCCCATCTGATAAAGGTGCGTAAACCCAGGTTCCTATGTAGTTTTTTTCAGAATAAAACCAACATTCCTTTCTAGAGTGCCTTTGGGCAGATTAAAAGCGACTGTGGCATTTGATAAGCATGGACACCTATCAGGTAGAAATAGACAAGACTGATACGTGAAAACAAACTTTTTAAAATAAAATCCTGCTGGCTATGAGAAGCCACAGCAAGGATATATGAACACTGCCATTACAAGACAGCACCGAAACACCTTACCACTCAGTTTTCTTCACAAATGTGTGCTGGACTGAAAAACTTAGACTAGGAACAACTTCATCTCCTGTTGAAATACTTAAAAGCCATCTACTTTTTTTTTTTCAGAGGCCTTGTTTCAGCAAACAAGCAAAGGCTGACAGGGGGTGCTCTCATGTGTTTTGTTTACAGCAGGCAGAGGAATCTCCTCTGGGTTCACAGAGGGTTGTACTTCAGCCCCCTCGATTCAGGGAAGGCATTCATCCCTGACTTGGTGGCTCTGCCAAGGGATGACAGCTTTCAGGTCAGCTTCTGGAGGTTAACCTCACAAGACCTTGAAGGTCTGCAGCTCCCAGTGGCCCTGTCCACTTCTCCTCCCCAGTCTGTCCCACAAGCCACACCAGCTGATTCCAGTCCTGCCCCAAAGGAGGGTGGGTGGCACACAATTTTAGCCCTCTGGGTAAGTTTCCTTCTCTGGAACATGTGACAAAGCAAGACAAGGGGTAAATTTTGCCTAAAGATAATCATTTGGACATAGAGGGGGACAAATTAGTCAACACAAATACATCTGCATGGGGACAAAAAACTCACAGACTATAGAAAGTAAATGACCTTCTAACCAACATACATTCATTTTAACTTGGTGTTGCTGCAATGTACAGCACAATGAGGACCTGATTCTGCATGGTACTTCTGGAGAACTTCAGGGGAATATACATAGATAAATATCATAGAATCATAGAATGATAGAATGGTTAGAGTTGGAAGGGACCTTCAAAGGACATCCAGTCCAACCCCCCTGCAAGGAGCAGGGACATCTCCAACCCGATCAGGTTGCTCAAAGCCTCATCCAGCCTGGCCTGGAACTTTTCCAGGGATGGGGCATCCACCACCTCTCTGGGCAACCTGGGCCAGTGTTCTACAACCCGTATTGTGAAGCATTTTTTCCTAATATCCAATCTAAATCTACCTCCCTCTATTTTAAAACCATTACCCCTTGTCCTGTCACAATAGGCCCCGCTGAACACCCTCTCCCCATCTTTCCTGTAGGCCCCTTGAGCTACTGGAAGACCACTATCAGGTCTCCCCGGAGCCTCCTCTTCTCCAGGCTGAACAGCCCCAACTCTCTCAGCCTGGCCTCACAGGAGAGGTGCTCCAGCCCTCTGGTCATCTTCGTGGCCTCCTCTGGACCTTCTCCAACTGGTCCATGTCCTTCTGATGTCAGGGGCTCCAGAACTGGACACAGTACTCCAGGTGGGGTCTCACCAGGGCAGAGTAGAGGGGCAGAATCACCTCCTTTGACCTGCTGGCCATGCCCCTCCTGATGCAGCCCAAGATGCGGTTGGCCTTCTGGGCTGCAAGGGCGCATTGCCGGCTCATGTTGAGCCTCTCGTCCACCAGCACTCCTGTCGTAGTTCAGCCCCGATCCGGACCAGACTACACAGTCTCTCTCTCACTCCCCCCACCCTCCGAGAGAATAAGGAGAGATAATTTAAGAAAAGAGAGATAATTTAAGAAAAACGACTTGAGGTTTGAGATAAGGACAGGGAGAAATCCTTACCGTCACTGGCAAAAACAGACTCGACTTGGGGAAAACTATTCATTTATTACTACAACTAGCAGGATAATGAGACAGAGAAACAAGATAAACCTCCTCCACCCCTCCCACTTCCCGAGCTTAACATTATCTACCTTCCCCCCGAGCGGCACAGGGGA